>JBCJKH010049538.1:0-21869 GCA_039877255.1 Loriculus beryllinus
GAAAGTTTAAATCTGTATTCCAATAAAACAACTCGGTATTTGTTGCTGCAGGACCCAAGCATGCAACAATGCACCATGCATTTTAAAAGCAGTCTCACAGAAAGAGATGGGTATGTTCACAGAAAACAGAACTTTTTTTCTGTAAATGTTTACACAAGAACCTTTGGCAGAGAAATTCCCTGTCACTCAGAAATGTTTGTCACAGACCTTTGTTTCTTTTCCATTCTAATCATCTCCTGCTCCAAGCTGCAGTTCTAGCATTCATTAATTTAAGTTAGTGTTGATTCAGATGTTGCTTACACTGACTTTTCTAAAGATTAATTCATCAATTGACTTGGTTTGTTTACATAAATTGTCCTTCTTGCCTAATTTCCCACAACATGTAATAGGACAATGATGTGAGAAGCTCTTCAAAAATCAGACCAACTGGTTCAATATACTGACATTGGGAACGTGCTGTCTGCATACAGAGGATGCGTGCAAAGGACACAGATTCAAGTTGCTGTTCAGGACACCGGCATTTCTTAGACTCAGAGGATGGATTAATGTTTGCAATACCTACTGCCTCAGTGGCTTTCACAGTGGAAGGAAAACCCATTCTTTGCTTTGTCATGATACTTATTTTAAACAATCCACATAAAGCAACAGTAAGCCTTATGCACGATGGTCAAAACCCTGGCTGCTACAGGCAAAGAAAGAACTTCCCATGAGCTCAGCCTATTCTTCCCATCTCTATTCTGCCAAGTCTGGTGCCTAACAAAGTTGGCAAAACTTTCTAAAGTGCCAAATTTAAAAACCATAAAACAATAAATAAAACATAAAAGCAACCAAGGCTGAAACAGAAAAGCAACTACAAGAAAGTCACACCTTTTCCATCTCCTCTTACACTTTTCACTTGTAACAGAAGAGAAACATGCCCCACATTGCTCCCTCCTGCCTGCCTACCACTGGCACATTCCCCAGAGAAGTCAGGAGCAGCAGAAGTCTGCAGAGATCCAGCCTGTGCAGATGCCACAGGGAAACACTACAATGCAGGAAGAAAAGTCCCAAGCAGAATCACCTTTTGTAAGAGAACGCCACACAGAGAGATCACAAGGACTAGAGCAGAGTACAAGGAGATGTGAAACAAGTGGCAGGGAGAAAAACAGAAGGAAGGTTAAGTACAGTAGAGCAGCACAACTTCTTCCTTCAAGTTTAAACAAAAAAGAGACACACATGGGCAGAAGGCCTGGCTTCTGAATTAAGGAGAAAAATTCAACTTCCTTCCAAAATAATAGCTTTCTCACTCCAAGGCTGTGAACTTCAATATAAAAGAAAGCCTCAAAAGACTACTCCTCATGGCTCCAGGCCTCTTTTTCTTCTCCTTCTTAAAAAAAAAAATAAAAAAATGGAGGAGGGAGAATCAAGAATTTAAACTGTCTGTTTGCAGCACAAACCATGGAACTTAATAATAATAATAATAATAATAATAATAATAATAATAATAATAATATACAAATGAACTCATGCGCTTTCCAGATCTTCCTTTTTTCACTGCAGTCACGTTCAAAGCGCACTCCCCACTCGAGAGAAACTATATTCATCATCTCCCAAATGCTCTCCTTAGTAGGCTACTTTTGAAACCAAGAGAACAAGGTTCTCAAGTTCAATTTCTCGCTGTTTCTGAAGCAGTAAAATCTGATGAGATCTTTCGGGAAGAAAAAGGAAGAAAGGTAAACCAGTACCTTCTTACTGCTTCATAGTGGATAACTCAAGACTAACTGTAGATCAGTAATGAACACCCACCTCCAATGATGGCAATTACCATTTACATTTGTATAATAACATGTCACATTTAACTACATGAATGAGAATCTCATTTACACCTGAAGACTGCTTTGTACTTGTAAAAGTACTATTACCATGTCTTCCAATAAATTTAGTTCGCAAATTAAGAGAGAAAATACTGAGGCTGAAAGTACAATACAGACAAACGACTATCTTGGGTCTAAATTTAAGCATTAAGTTAATGTAAGAATTTAAAACATACAAATACCGGGACCCTTGCAATAGCTATGCACATTAGTAGAAAGAGCAGGTGCTCGAAATATAGTCACTAAATGTAAAAATTATTACAATAAACAAACATCAGCAAGTGCAGAACAAATAATCTGTGAAGAATAAGCCATTAACCTTGGTGTAGTATTCATATAATCACTGGTATCACTGCCAGAAATGATAAATGGAGGGAAACAGCAACCAATTAATAAAGTATGTGCACTTCCCCCTATTTATTTCTTTCCATATTAATTCATGTCTTTATTTTAGATAAACAAAACAAGGAAATTACCTATTTATTTTAAGATCAGGACTTTGCAGCAATAACGTAAACCTCACGTGAATAGTTAGAAAACAGAGACCTTGTTACAGTTATTATTCACGATTTATGCTAGTTTCTGGAAACCTCAAATAGCAGATATACAAAAGAAAAAAGAAACCTGTATACTATCAAACACAACTATTCTATAATACAATGGTGTATATACTATAAATAACTCAACTACAACCAGGTTTATGCCGCCTTCTTATCATGAAAAAAGGCATCAGCAAGAACAGTGACAAAACCACTGTAATAGGCAAGCACCCAAATCTCATTTCTGGAGAATGCATAAACAAAATAGGTGTGAAACACACTATATATTTTCTGAAATCAGGACATCTGCTCTTAAGAAGCACTGCATGCAAAGGGGATCATTGGTTTCTCAGGCATAAATCTGATCTTGCCCATTATTCCTCAGTCATTATCCTCAACACCTTCCTAGGAACAAATTGTCTAGAGAAACCAATCCAGCTGACAGCTCTGCCCCAAAGTCCAGAGTGAACAGGCCCTTCTCTTGTATTCTTAGTTTGATTAATATATCCTGTTTATGACAAATTCAAATCACTAATTTCTTTCCATAGTATCTGTCTTGTCTGCTCTGTGCACTTCAGGTAATTGCAGGGCATATTACCTTCGGTTCAAGCACGCACATTATTTTCTCCTTCCCAGCTTCTGGGAAGTCTTTGTTTTTGTGTTTTGGGGGGAATTTTTGATTGTTTGCATTTTCATTTCCTTAAGTAAAAGTACAAGAAAGCTAAACCCACATGCAAGACAGAAGCTTTGGCCCACTGCACTGCTGCAGTCCATTAGGAGAGCAAATTAAAATACTATACACATTAGCTTCTGTACTATTTAGTCTAAGGAAGCTTTCAGATGGAGCCAGCCTTGATCTTACCTGTCCTGTATCCTGTGTTGTTGAGATACACAGCAAACGTACGTATTTCATGCTGAGCCTGCCAGGATGGAGAAGAGCAGTTCTCATTGTTGGTGTAAGTGTTGTGGTTGTGGACGTACTTCCCCGTAAGAATAGAGGAACGAGATGGGCAGCACATGGGTGTTGTAACAAAGGCATTGATGAAATGAGCACCTCCATGTTCCATGATCCGCCTTGTTTTATTCATCACTTGCATGGACCCTGGAATAACAAACCATCTCAGAATTATTTCAGTCACAAGAACTAAGAGCTCACATGTTACATCAGAGACCAGAATAAAGCACATGTAGTAACTGCACTGTAACCTCATAGCAAACCCAAATCCAAAAAGATTTTACCTCCTGTAGAGAAGTTTTCTTGTTGTTTTAAGAAGAACCAAATACTGAAGTCCTAAGTTAAGATTTGACTCAAACCTGTTGACATAGATAACAATGCTTCTTCAATTTCTCTCGCTCTAAGTTCAAGATTCACCACAATAACTCTCTGCTCTACCTGTGCAACCTTTTTTGAGCCATTAGTACTGTTCCAGTAGCTGAAAGCAAGAAACAGCAGGAATGAGGCTAAGACAATGTGGCCTGAGGGTGAAATACACTTTGTGCAGCAACCCTGACCCAGGTTTGCATGCTCAAGCATTATCTAGGCCCTGGTTTCAGAAGGTACCTGATGCACTGCCTTTTGTGCCAATTTTCTGCAAAAGGGTGAGGATTGTAATCACAGAACCACTGAGGTTGGAAGATTATTTATCCAATAGTCTGCTCAAGCAGGGACTGAGCTGTTCTCTAATAAAAAGTTCTTTATTCCTAATGTGAGGTACTAGCAGGTATTGATTTATGCAGCCTTCAGTGAACCGAAGTAAACCCCTCATAATAATTTCCACAACAGCTCACTGAGCTCCATCTATCCACTTGCTCCATTTTGATAATCACGTTATCTAAAACTCTCCAACTTTTCTTAGGCTTGGTTCTGCAGAATCGTATTTTTAGATGACAGCTTGGGACAGATAACACCCTGTAGTTTATTACCATCAACTAAAAACAAGCAAGCAAGTTTAATTGGCAGGGACTTGGATGAATTGGGGTAATGGGAGCAAAAGTCTTTTTGCCAACAATTACTAAATGCCATACTGTTGCCAAATGGCTGTTCTGTTTCCTATTTAAGACAAGGCTTTGGACAAAGACTTACCTTTACTATAGACATCCACCTAGCTAATTTGGATCCATATCAGAGTTCTTCCTACATGCAGAAACACCAAGGATCAGAAATAAAACAGACATTTAGTTTCCCTCACCTATCAGTGCCTGACAGTTAAAACTGCAACAGAGTGAGTTATATTTGATCTGTGAAGAATTTCCAAAGAACTTATAATGGTACTTGTCCTCAGCATGACCTTGAAAAGGACAGTAAACCTTTCCATCATCAACCCTCCCTTCATGTTACGAGCTGGGCAAGCCAATGGACAATATGAAGATGAAGGTATGGGCTCATGCTGGAGTAGGGTTGGGGCTAACTTATTATTTAAGGCTGAGTTGGATTAACAGTTCAGCTTTAATCAATGCATCCTGCAACCATCTGGCATAAACTGTATGTTGTTTCTATCAATAATGGGTTTAGATTTCTTCTAAGCTCTTTAGATAGAGATTTCATTATGAAATTGCAACAGTAAGTAGGTGTGATACAGGGCACATTGAAATAACCAAGAGTCAAAAACTAAAAGGAAAATAGTCTCAAGCCACATACAAAATCTGACTCTTTGGCACCATAAAGGAAGGCCAATTGCTACTATAGGTGATGTCACCTAAAAATTGCCATGGTATTAATGCTCTTGAGATCTTCTTTTTCACTTGGGCCAGAGCCTATGTCTGTCATACCACTTTTTGACAAGAACCAAGGCAGGTTATTGCACTCCTCCTTCAGAACTTGTCAAACTTCACATATCAAAAAGAAATTTCTCAAGAAAGCAAGATTTTTTTTGTTTCTGTAACTGTGGGATAAACGTCAGCGCTCAAAGGCACTAACACTGCAGTTAACAATTGTAACAGGCAATTATACATTATGCAAGCCTGAAAACTGCAGACATTTCCTCTGCGTTGTCATATGAGCTAGCCCAAGCATAAACAGGCAGACCATAAGAATGTTCTGTCATCCCAATATTATAATACAATTTAACAATCTCTTTAAATCAGAGGCATCTGTGCATAAATAACAGTACATGTTAAGACTCCCCTTGGGGACAGTAACCTCCTTTAATAAAACTGCTGTAATGACAAGGCCCTATATATCAACAGTCTTTAATAGAAACACATATGATCTAATCTGCTTCCCCAGCTTGAGAACTAACACAGAGTGACAGATCAGTGGAAGGTAAAAATCCAGGATACTCTTTTGCACAGTCTTATATAGGCCAGCTTTAAATATTTTACACAGCATTAAACCAGCCAACCAAAACTTGCCTATGATACAAACACAGAATTATGAGAAAAAGTAGAAAATCATCTCTCTATGTCAGAAGATTAGTTATGTGTTAATCACCAACTGGAACCTCATCAAATCACCTCTGAGATGGAAAACCTTTTGGGGTTTCATTAGTGGATATTCCAAGAGAAGTCATGCTTTGAAGTGTCAATATTTAATTCAGAAAATGTTCTGTTACCTAAAATCACTGATGATAAATAAAAATTATTCAGTAGTTACATGCAAAATTTCTAAGCCATTAAAAAAATATCAATTGGACTACTGTGAAAATATGAGAGTTTAATCAATGTGGTGCATTCAAGCTGCTCACGTAAAGTGAGGCACAACCAAGGTGGAACCCCCACTTGACGCTTATGTGTCTCCACACTTTTCTCAGTGTGTCTCCACAGTTCACTTTAGGGATAAGGCTGATATTTGGACTAATACGAATGGAGCCAATACACCAGTTGCCTATGAAAAAATACTGACTTGCCCAATAGTTGTGTTTGCTGTCAGAGGTCATAATTTACGTAAGTCTTAGGAACTCCTACTGTTGAAGAACATATATTAAGTCCCAAGTGACTTGGTCTACTTTGAAACACAACTTAAGAAGTGCTATCCATACACAGATAAGTTAACTGAACCTCAGAATGTTAATTAACTGTCCCATAAAGCCTTCTATTTTTTTTATCTTATCTGAACCTCATTAGACACCCTTTTCACATCTTCATTTCCTCTTTTTTATTCTCCTATTTAATTTGGAAGAAGCTCTAAGGCCTTAATCTCTGTATATGATAACTAAGAAAAATCATCTTCCATGCCCACTTATATAGTTTTTCAGAGGAAGCTGTAGGAACATACAAACTAGCTCTCACTCAGATTTTCTAATGTGGCTGAAATACTTTTCAAATAACCAGACCTTTCTTGAACTATGAGATAATGAAATAAGCTGGTTTGTTAAACCACAGAAACAAGGCAGGCAAACCTAATTAAACTGGAGGTGCTGAGTCCATCACACAGGGGACATCAGCATTATACTAACTTGGACTTAAATGGCTCTAATGGGGGAAAGAAAAGTCTTTGTTTTTAATTAATTCTTTCTCCTCGTCAGTATATTCCTCTTCTTTATATTCTGCTTGTCAATACAACTCCCTTGATTAGACAGTCAGCTGTGTGTTCCAGGAGTTCTCTGTGCTCTCATTTATCTTCCTCCATTTGTATATATTACAATTTACATTCATTCTCCTTTGATCCAGAAATTCTGCATCCTTTTCATCAGCCCTTCATAAATCTTTTCCTTTTTCAATACAAGGCTGAGGTTTGGTTTCCCAAGTAAAACTTGTGGTTAACAATAGTGCAAATTCAAAAAAGTAGTAACAAAAAGTTGCACTCCTTTCCTGAAAGAAAGACATTCTGGTAAACTCCACCTGCTATTGGTACATTAAATATATCTTACATTGAATAAAGGAAAAGCTGTTAAGAGCACTTGAGATCATGTTGGCTTCTCTTTGGCTTTCAAAAGTCAGTCACACAAGAACAATGAAAGCTAGAACACCCATCAGTGACAGAATATTTTTAGAAGCATATGAAACATTAGTTATGCACAGCTTTCTTTGCAAGTTTCACAGCTTCCAAGTTTTCCTTAGCTTTTGTTCATTATTCACATTTTATTCCCATCTTCTTAAGTGCATTAACCACAATCCCCACAAATGGCAATTATGATTAACCTGGACAGCTCTCCAGACAGGAGACAAGAATAAAAATTAATTCAAATAAATATTGGGTCTCCCAGAGCCATTAGTGGCAAATGAGAAATATCAAATCTCAGCTTCATCAAATGGATTTTCCTTAGTTAGATCCTAATTTGTGTGGACACATGCCCATTATGCTTGAAATTGGAAAGCATCAGATTATCAGAGAAGAGAAACTATACCGCCCAAAGGACTCAGACAATTGCATCAGAAACAAGCAGGCTAGCATAAAATGGAAGATGATAAATTTTTTAGGACCACCTTCTGAGCCTGCAAGATAATGCAGCTAAGTTCTTTTGGATATGCATTATTGAAGCTGCTTTCTTCGCAATCCAAATAACCATTAGAAAAGTGATGATGACAACAACAACAAATAATTTTCTGATCCTACTAATATGAATTACATCTGTATTTGGTGGGGTTAGTGCCAAAGAAGGCTTCCTCAACACCTTTGAGAAGAACGTAACATCTACAATACTGCAGACATGCAGCAATACTGATAAAAGGAAAGTATCTGCAGGAACATTGCCACACTGCTGTGATTAACTTCTCAACTAGATGAGGAAGTGTGTAAATTACACAAACTGATTAATTTTACTATTGTGTTCCATTTCTTCTGTGAGGTCTGTTCTCCAGTTTTTCCCAACTGTCAAAAACCTCACCAGACCACACATACACAAGCTCTCATCTTTCAGATGATCCACGCTTTATACCCACTTAAAAGCATATTCCTAATGCAAAATTATTAATGTAAACTGGTTTGTGTTAATCACTTCTAACTACAAACAACATTGAATAAATATAAGCTTGTTCAGGTAACAATCCCAGCCTCTGTCAGTTAATTCGTTATTCCAAATCATTAGGCAAGGCACATGTTTAATCTTCATCTCCTTTCTTCAACAATTAACATAGCATTGAGTAACGCAGTATGAAAAGGTCTTACTAAGTGATCTTGGCCAGTAATTAACTACACATCTAAACGGACAATACCAAGAACAGTATGACTATTCTAGGTAACATTTAAGTAATTAAAATTAAAATTGTGTGTGTAATGAACATCTGCAATTACACACAAAAATTTGGGTAATTACATGGTGCAATAATCAGTTATGAACTTAAATTTACTGCTTTGGCATGTAGCTTCCCAAGTTAAACCTGCAATCGCCAGAAGCATAGTTTAGGTGTCTAATGAAGACAGATAGGCAGGAGTCTCATACTTCCACAGAAACAGGAAGTTTGGCATTTTAACTTGAGACTAACTTCTGCTGTCCTTGAACTGCATGTGGATGGAAAGTATTTCTACATAAAGGTAGGTTTAAACATTTGTCACTTGTTCTTCCTGTCTTTTTCCACACTGATAAAAAATAATTATTCTGAACACAAGAATCTAGACTCAAGGCAAAGCAGTGCCATATATAAATTTTCTTTATGTTGGGCTCTTACCAAGTTCTACATCCTGATCATCAGTAAGAACAAGGATGATGTTCGGGCGGATGTTTCTACGGTCTCTCTGAAATCTTCCCTTCAGACGCTGATTTAACAGGAAAGCTGAGCTTCCATCCAGCAGTGATAAAACAGTCATCATGAATAATCCAAGGACAATACTGTGCTGTGCCATATTGTGCTGATTTAGTGTTCTCTCTGAACAAGTTAGGTTATTGGCTTCTATTTCTTCTTTGTTCGCAGGTCTCCTTAAGGGAGAAGGAAACAAGTGTTTATTTATACCTTGACCTCCCTGCCCCCCAAGGGACAGCAAGTTTCTCTCCAAAGTAGTAAAAAGCAATACAGTTGAAATAATCTAGCTCCTAACGAAAAAAGAAAAAAACCAACCAATTGAACCTTTTTCGATAATGCCAGCTAGAAGCAGAAACTTCAAAAATACACAATTCATGAACTCTTACCAACATCAGCAAGTAAGCTTCACCCAGTGCTCAAATTTGGCAGCAAGTCCAAGGATTTAGCAGGTTATCAAACCCTTACTTTTGCTTTGATACATGTAAAAAGCAACCTGCTTCCTTAAAGTTCTGGGATGCTTCAAGATGACATATTTGTTTGCTGCATCAAAAAAGCAGATGTTGAAGAAACGACCCAAGCACATCTTTCCTTATTGCCAGGACTATGGCAAAATTCACTGAATTAATAACACATTTGCAAATTCATAGAGGACCCTCAGACAGACAGCTTGTTATACACTGATTTATCTTACAAATTTCATTACAGAGCAGAGCTGCCCAGAACTTGGAACTATGGTACAATGCTGTTTGAAGTCTAGTATAGCTTTGATGTTCGTGTGATATCCCTTCAGCATTTCTGATGGTTTCCAAGATTTATTCTTTTTTTAATATCATTATTATTAATGAGCACATTTGAAGGCACATTACTGCAAATGTTTGGGAATGGAAGCACCAAAGTGATTTGCAATGCCTGTGACTTCTCCCCATCATAAAACACAATGCACCAGAATTAACCTGTTTACAGAACAGAGCACGTCTAACTGGTACTGCTCCTGTTGACGAACCAATTAAAAATCCTTCACAATTCTTATACATAGAGCCCCAAAATTACATAGGTGTGCTGAAGAATGTTGAAAATCATTCTTTTGCTCAATGCTCCTCTGGTACGAAGGGATTTTCTCTTGCTTTTGGAAGTCAAAACAACTGTATGAATCTGCATTGAAAATATCAAGTACTAATTATTTCATCAGATCCAACGATCGATGAGTCAGTTTTTGATGAATTCCCTGCTTGCTGCCTGCCTTTTCCTGGACTGGTGCCAACGGTCTCTTGTAATGCATTGAAAAAAAATCAATTAAAAATAACACAAGGGAGAGTATCTGCTTTTTGTAAAGACCAGAAATGCCTGACTAGAAAGAACCCAGCACAGAGCATTTTACCCAAAGAAATACATTAGCCAACCTGCCCCTAAAGCCACTTGGGAAAACACTTTTTCTTCCAGCAAATTATTTCATTGCCACATTATTACTTCATCTCTGCCAGCGTCTGTTCTTTGAGATAAACTTTGATTAAGGAAGTTCTCATGCAATAGCAAAGCCACTGGTCTGAAAAATTGTACTCTGCTTCTATGCTTATTTAACAAATGCATATTGAATTTTCATGTAAGTCAACAGATATGTAGCTATAGCATGATGCAATATTTATTAAGGCTGTTTTCCAAAAACATATACTAGGAGGGTTTTAAGGAAATGAAAAATTCTTATTCCTTACTAGTCTCTCCAGCGAGTTTCACGGGCAGGTGAAATCAACTTTTTCATAGACTAAACATTGATTTTAAAAATCCTAGCACTTGTTCCAAAGGATAGGGAAAGAGAAAAGTCTAAATTCCCAAGTTTACAGCCAGAACTTTAGTACCTCTGTGGCTGCTCAGAGATGTGCCAGGCTGTAGCAGAAGGAACACCGATAAGTCCTATCAATTTTCATTCCTTGTATTCAGAATTCCATCTGCAGCAGCACAACTGGGAAGAATCATGTCAGGCTCACTGTGTTGCTACTGTCCAGAGTAGTCAAAAGCAGCTTGAAAGGCAAACCTGGATCTGTTTCAAAAGGGAAGGGGAAAAAAAAATAAGTTAGTTTAGCAGGCACATATTCCTGAACACCAGCTTTTGGGGAGAGAGGGTAGAGAAATGATTTCTGCTTTTCAGCAATTACTCCACATGTACTTGTGTTAAAAAAAACCCAATAAAATAAAGTGACTACACGTTTTCATTGCACACAAACCTTTTCCTGAAGCTCTAGCTCTAAAGTTACTGTGGGTTTTTCTACTCTACACTATCCAATAGCTTCTTGAAATACTAGCATTTGCTGACTTTCCTTGCAGCATTTAAGGCCTCCCATTCTTGTATCTTGTCATACCTACTCACTGTATTGTGCATCTGACAGCCTTCCTTGCATTTTTCTCACTTCTTTTAAATAAATGCATGGCAGTAACCTCATGACCTCACTGCCTCTCTCCCTTTGCCTGTCTTTTCCTCAGTTTATTGCCTGTCCCTCCCTCTATTGTCACTACAAATAGAAGTTGTCCCCAGCTCAGAAAACTGCTTCTCTATCTATAAAATACCCAACGCATTTGGGGACGCGCATAAACTGCTCTTCCACAGCTATTTTATCCACATTTATATCTTTACGGTTTAAAAGAGTTATCTTTGAGAGGATACAGCAGTGGAGGAGAGAATTTCCTGTCAAGTACAACAGGCAACTTCTCCTGAACCTGTTATCTCTTTTTCACCCCCCTCCTCGATGAAGATTTTTCAACTACTCTGATGTGTTATGTTCCTATTATTATCAGTGTAAGTACTGCTGGGAACCAACTCAAAGTATGTAATTATGTGCAAAAATCATACCAATAACTAGGTAAGAAAATTAAAGCAATTTTAGAAAATAACCTGTTTCTTGAAGTATGCATTCATAAAACAGACATGCCACAACTAACAGCATATATGCAATAAAATCTAAAAGCCAGCTTTAAAGAGTTCTTAGAATAGAAACAGAAGAGGCTCTCGCCTGGACTGCCAGTGGTCAAATACAGATTGATTTTTTTAACCCCTAGTCTTCAGTGAACTTCAGGGGAGAAATATGGGAAAGTCTCTACCACAGTTCTTTCTTCATTTCTGTCAACAAGCTTAAGCCACAACTCACAGATAAAACTAGAAGAGTCCCACAGCAGTGCCCCAGTATGCCTTCACATTAAATATAGCACCCTCTCCAACGACGCATTTTGATCTGAGTGGTACAGATGGTCTACTGCTTTCTGTGCCTCTGCAGGCCATCCTTCAATGTTAAAGATGCTTAATCTGGAGTGCTCCCATAAGAATTAGGTATGCCTCTTATTTTCTCCCAGATTACACAGATGAACTTGACAAGCATACCCACTCCTGGTTTATATTCAAGCAAATGCTATTGGTAATTTATGAAGTGCTCTTCAGCTGGGGCACCTAACTTGGCTTGATTGAGCCTACACAACCTTCTAGTAGGCTGCTTTACACAAAGTCTTCATCTCTTATTTTTTGTGGTTTACAGTGGAGTTTAACAAGTCCCTGACTCCCTCCATAGCCTGAATTAGACACAGCTGCCTCTTTTTCTTCATAACTCTTGCTTGAATGGGGAATGAGAATAAATTCAAACTTAATTCTCCTGTGTGGCAACACAGAACATTAAGTGACATTACAAATGCTGAAGAAGTAGATCCAGATTTCAGTACATTTATTCTATTTATAAAAGAAAAGAGCCAAACTCCATTCCCAAGTAGCATTTACACCAAGGAAAGACTTATTTTTAATACTGCCCTCTAACTACTGCCTACTCTACAGCAGCAGAGGCAGGATACACAGGGATGACCAGTGTCAGTTTTACCCCAGATGACATTTTTAACATGCTATTGATCCATATTGCTTGGCACAGGTGTAGGAGATACTGTCTGCAACACTAGTAACAGACAGTACAGCACACACTAGCACTTCCAATCTTCAATGCCTGTCCAAGCACAACTGTCCCACATGCATGAATGCAGTGCAAATTCACTGAGGTCAAATAATTAAGTTATTCCAATGTGATCAAGAGTAACACCTAATTCTTCCTACAGCAGAAAAGGAACAAACATGTACCAAATCAAGTCCTGTATCAAATAATAAATTAATTAATTAATCCCACTCTGAGGTTACCTCTGGAGAGCTGTTTTTAATCCTACTTCTATTAACGGATTGTTTTTTCAAACAAGTCTACTGCAAAGCACTGGTACCCAATTCTGATGGCATGTTCAGCTCACCTAGGAAGGGAAAACTGATTAACAAGAAGCAACACACACCTGCTCTAAATAGGGCTGGAGCCACTACCAGGTGTGCCGTATAAGCAGACTTAGGTGTGCCATTTGCCCAATGTTTAAGTTTATTGAAAGACATGGTGCTGGAGCCATTCCCTAGCAACCAACCCAATTAAAACCACTTTGCCAGTTAAATGGATTCAGCAGTGCTGCTGTTCTTTTAACTCTTGAGTCACTTCTACACATCCAGGTCTGGTTATGGGAAGTCCTTTTTTTACTGATCATTTGAAATAATTATATTTTTTGCTCATAAAAGATAACACATTTGTATATGTGGCCTGGGAAGAATATTGTTTTCAATCAAACAAGGTTCTCTAGGGAATCCTGCTATCAACGTTACTGCTATAATTTAACAACATATTGTGTTTTCTTACAGCTTTATACTTGGGGAGGGGGTTCCCCCAAGAAAGTAAAAAATTAAAGAGAAAGGACAAAATCAAACCCCCAGGGCTGACTGTGCCTCTCAAATATTAGTCATGCTGATTTACCAACACAAACTACACCTAAACTGGTTTTATTTGCAAATATCTACAATCTTTCATATCTATTTAGAAGCTCCAGAACAGAGCTTCCAGGACTTGCTACAGCACTAGATTACTATTCAGACATGTTCTTCAGACTCGCTTTCTTTTTGCTGGTGAACTCTACACCTAAGCTAAATATTTATCACCAGGGAGCTTACTTGCATTACAGAATCTCTTCCCTACTCTGTATTTTAAATAAAATGGAATAATAACTTACTTACAAGTTTCTACAGCATTTGATATTTTTAAAGTGTTTTAAACAGTACAATATACTTTCCACAAAGCCACAGTATTCTTTCTGTTCACTCCTTGCATCTTATCACTAAAGCTTTCCAGTACCACACACTTCTCAGACAGGTTAAACTGCTATGTGGATCCCCCAAATCCACAATAATAAAACACACTTTTCTGTACCACAAGAAATGGTAATCCAATAACTGAGAAGAGATTAGGAATTACTTCCCTATTATACTTATTATCTCCACTTACTTACAAATCATAAAGATACACAATCTCTGCTTTAAAGATAATTATGTTAACTTGTATTAAGTACAGTAATAACAACAGACTTTCACTCGTGAAAACACCAGAAGAGAATGAATGCAAGTGCTTTAAGATAGAAAAAGTAGGCGAGAACAGTTACCAATGCACAAATACATCCTACCAAGTAGACAAAATTATTTGTAGCCGCATACAGGAAAAAAAACCCCAACCATGCTATGCATATACATACACAAGCACATACAGTTAGTGCCCAAATCACCCGGACACACACGAGTATTTACTAAATGGGAAGCTAAGTGCCAGGGCATCAGTTGCCTTTGGAAACTCTTTTTCCACACAGGCTACCTCTCACCGAGAAGGGGGATGCACCAGTAAAGAGGCTGGTGGGCAGAGGCCCCGCCAGCACCCGCAGCAGGGGCCATACCCGAGTCCTCCCGCGGGGTACCCATTACCGACCGGGCAGGACCTCTCGCCCCGCCGCGGGCAGCAGCCTTAGTGCTGGGCGGGCCGGGGGACTCCGGCCGCACGACACAGGGGTGCCCGGGGCTGCAGCGATCCCGACGGTACCCGGCGACTCTCACCCGTCTCACAGCCCCAAGCCCTCTTTCTCGTCACACCTCGCTCAACTTCCAGCCCCGCCCGTTACCTATGCAGCAGGAGCGCGGCCAGATCCGCTTGCTGCATCAGCCCCTCGGCCTCAGCTCCCCGCTCCAGCAGCCCGGCTGCAGGGCACCGCCGCTCCGGGCTCCCTCCGCTCGCTCTAGCGCTCACGGCGCGGACAGCACCGCCGCCCACTCACCGCGGAGCCGCGCTACGGCCGCAGCCTCACCGCCCGCCTGCGGAGCCCGGCGCTCAGCGCGACGGCGAAGCGCATCCTCCGGCCGTGGCGCGCCGGGCAGCGGCCGAAGCCCGTTTTACCGTTCAGAGCAAGCGCTCGGGCGGGTGCTGTCCCCGCCTCTTCTTTCTCCTCTCCCTTCTTCTCCTTTTCCCTTTTAAAAAAGTTCATTTACCTCGAGGATCCTCCTCTCAGGATTGACGCAATGGCCCCGCGGCGGGTAGGGAGGAACCTGCTCCACCAGCCGGAGTCCGGCGACAGCACCGCGGGGGCGCAGCTCCGCACTCCGTCGCGCACGGGAGAAATGGGGCGGCCAGAGCCACCTCCCCATCTGCCGCCGGGTGCGCAACGCCTTTGTATGCCAAGAGGTCACTCCCTTGCCGAGAACTGCACTCTGACACCTGCGGAGGAACAGGCGAGGGCTTCTTAGTGTGTTGGAAACACAGACCCCATTTGCAGTGGTGCAGTTGAAATGAAAGGGTCCCATCTGCATCAGGAATTACCTCCTCTAGGGAGGTTACATTCTACCTTTAAAACTTAAGTGTTTGGAAAAATATCTAAATATATAATGTCTTACTGTGGATTCTTTAAGGACATTTTAAATACTTATGTTTCAACTATACTGGTACATTAATATGTGAAAATATGTAAGAGCACAGCATTTTCTTTTAGCATTCCCAGGCCCAGGAAAGCTGTGGCTTCCCCATCCCTGGCAGTGTTTAAGGCCAGGCTGCACGGGGCTTGGAGCAACCTGGTCTAGTGAAAGGCATCCCTGCCCATGGCAGGGGTGTGGAACCAGAAGAACTTTAAGGTACCTTCCAAACCAAACCATTCTGTGATTCTGTGACAGTGTCACACATGCAGCACAAATTATCTCAGAACTTCCCAACCCTTGTTATTACATCTAATGCCAAATTATCTATCGAGGAGGCCATAAATCACAAATGCCAGTGGATCTTTAAGATTTTACTTTGAATTTCTATCTTTAAAATACACATTAGGAAAGAAGCTGAAAATAAAAAAGACCTTTAAGTCACTATTTTTATCACAGAAAGATGCTACAGTGAAAATGGTTTTTGTGGTTGAAGATGGGCAGGATAAAGCTTTCCTGTGCAAGACCAACAATCAATGGAAGAGGAGGAGTAAGAAACAGATTAGAGAAAGAAGATTCTATCTTTTCCCTGCCCAAGTCAAAACACACACTTGCACAGCTGTAGAACAGCAAGGAAATTAGATGGTTCTTGAGAACGCTGCAGGAAAATTATTACCTACAGTTTTAAGGAAAAAAAGCCAGAGTAGAAGAGACTCACAGAAAGAACTATAGAAGTCTAGAGGTAAATATTTTGAAAGAACACCACCAGTGAAACCCTTTCTGCTGTACAACTAGGTCCACACTAGGGGCTGCAACAGTCCAACCGTATTGGAATAAACAAACAGCTCCCAAACAGGGAGTCACACCAACACAGAGTGTGTGTGTAAAACAGGAGCTCTGTCTTGCTAACATGCTGATTAAATTGTTATATTGCTTTCTGAGATAACATTTGACCTTTTACTAGCAACTTTCATCTTACAATAAAACAATTTACAGACAATTAGTTTTTACAACACACCTGTGAGCTGCATTGGTCTGATTCTGCACATTTGGGGCATGAATTAGCATTGGAGAAGGCAGCTGAGTCACCCAGGGCCAAGCAGACTTTGGGTAGCAAGACCAGGAACAGAACCAGGAACGCAACCATCCCACAGGCCAACAGCTTGCATCGGCAACACTCTACTTCTACCAACAAACTCTGAAGGCACTGCAAACAGCAACCACTAAGCCAGAAGAAAATACTATGTCTGCAGTGCAGAGGTCAACATTTTAAATTGGGAAACAAAATGGACCAGCTCCTTGTTTAAAACATCATTTTTCTAGAGCACTGGAAATGGGATTTTCCATTCTAAGAAACTCACAACCTCAGATACAGCTATTGTGAATAGCGTGTGAATTTTCATTAACATAAACTACAAGCCACGAAGACACTAAAACCTGTATTACTGACATTAGTATTGCAATCCAAATTTGATTTTAACATCACTGGAAAATCTGTCACACTCAATGGCTCTTTCCAACAAAAGGGTGTATTCACCTCACAGTGAGTGCATGTAATTTCCATTAATGTTAATGGCAGTTATGCAAGTGCATTAAGAGGATAATATACCCCCTGGTCTGAGACAACCCTGCAAAGTGAAAGGTGCTTCCTCTTCAAGAGAATGGGGTTTCCATCTCATGCATTTCAAAAGAACTTGTTCTGGCACTGTTACAAAACAGTAGGGATAACAACTATTATGCATATTTGGTGAATGGTTTCCAAAGTTAAAGCAGTTTGGTGATTTCAGCTAGTTTTCCTATTGCCAAGAATTCAAGGGATATAGACATATTTAAAACACTGTGGTTTATTTGATGTCTAGTGCAATAAAATAATGTGAAATTACTGGTAAAACAAGGTCTGAAAGCCTGCTGGTGCAATGGGGAAGGAAC
The DNA here is from genome assembly GCA_039877255.1 of Loriculus beryllinus. NCBI lineage: Eukaryota > Metazoa > Chordata > Aves > Psittaciformes > Psittacidae > Loriculus > Loriculus beryllinus. The sequence goes on from JBCJKH010049538.1 coordinate 17,712, forward strand.
TTTTTAGGTATCTACTTTATAAACAAAGCAAAGCTTTCATTCACTATTTCCATTGGTATATATGGACTATCACAACTGGTCAGGAGCACAGAAGATAAACCAAAAAAGCAAGATCCTTCCCTTTTACTCCCACACTAGAGCTTTTTCACTGTTCAGATCTCTCTCACAGCATGCACTGAACAGCTTGGAGTTATTTTACTGTGCCTCAAATAACAAATGTTGCCTTTTATCCAAGTAATTTGTTTTAAAAAAATAATCCCAGGCAATACCTGTTAAAATTAGGAGAAATGGATATGCAGGCATTTCTTAAAATATCATCACACATTGATCTGCACCATTAGTTAGGCCTCCAACAATTTAATCTACAGTTTCTCTGCCCACCTTACTTTCAAGTTAGTGCAACACAGAAAAAGACACTGACCAATGTGTGTGGGACTGTTAAACACACTATGCACTGGCATGTAAAGTGGAAGCACTTAAATCCAGCTGGCAGATAGTGGTGATCCACCACTAGTATTCCTGAATCAGTTCTGAGACACAAGTTAAAGGTGTGACAGTCATCAGGATGTCCTACAGAACAGAGCCCAAGAGGAGGAGCAGCACCTCAGCCTACAGTGAAGGAACTTCTGAGAAAGGAGAACACAGAGAGAGTCCAAAGTCACTAAAACCACCCCAAAAATAGAAGACAGGCAACCCACCGTGTAAGGCAATTCTTTAACACTCTTGCCAGATACCTTGTGCTTTCAGAGCTCAAACATTGTTCTCATGTTACACAAAACAAAGAAGGGCTGGCTTTCACATTTTACATACTCTGCTCAATGCCTTCCAATTGTTCTTATGACTTCCTAATCTTATCTTCATAGCAACTCATAAAATCTAAACCCCTCAAACCACAAGTCAGTTTGATTTCTCCTCTCTTTCATAATTTTTCATGTGTATACACGTGCTCTGAGCCCTCTTTGAAGACCTAGAAATAAAGCCAGAAACAAAACATAAGTCTTATCTCCTCTGCTTTCCCTCAGTGTCATATATTACAGTTATCAGTCCAGAGTTACACTGGACTGATTACACTGGTCAGAGCCCTCACAGCAGTACAGTTTAATGTTTTACTTCTTTGAACAACTCCATTTCAGTTGCATAAAACGCATAAATAAATGCTGCTTCACCAACAAACCTAAATGCTATTAGGAAGGTACCAACAGCACAACATGCTCCACACTGTGACCCCTCACATTGTATGCGTTTTATATCGCAGACTCCAGCTCAATAGGATTTTGTGGGCTATTGCTCTACTCTTGAAGTTGAGCTGCACTTTCTATAAATGTGTAATCACATTATGGGGGAAAATGGTTTATATGTTTTGAGGTACTATGAGAATGGAAAAGGTGAACACAGCCAAGAAAAGCAAAAGAGAAGGGAATAATTCACCTTGGCTGCTTCATCCAAATACTAAGCAAAGAATAGCATTATACTCTTCTACGTGACCATAAAGATTAAGTATGGTATACTGCATGAATTTAGTTACAACTATGAGTTTACAATGTGTCAAGACAATATAATTCTAGTATAAGATTAAACAGATGAATTTTGATCATAATTCACAATAGTGGATGCAAGCTGCTTATCAAAATGTTGACGCAGCGAAGACAACAGGGAAGTTATAACAGTAACAGAAGTAACACCCAGTGCACTGGTAAAAGTGATAGCTTATCTATTTGGACAGCAAACTCAAGACAAATGTTTCTAGGAAAGCCTAAAAGAAATTCATAAGAAAACATTCTTAGAAGGATCCCAAAATTCACATACAAAATTAATATGTACTCCGAGCACTAACAGTATTATAAAGCTCAAAGATGCCTCTGAAGATCTACACAGAGGATATAAATCCAATGAACCATTATTGGTCACAGCCCATATGAAGAGAAGAGCAACGAAAAAAAGCAGGGATCCTTTTCTCCCATTTATGAATTACCCATAGAAGAGCTGCTTGTAAGGCAGCCATGATTTAATAATTTATTTCAGTAAGGATTTTTTTTTCTCATAAAGAATTCAGATGTTTTTTTTGTACATCCTGATCTAATTTTCCCTCGTAGACTTTCAACACATTGTAGTAGGGTGCTCAGGCTACCTTCTGTTCTGATACATGGATGTTGAAAAACATATGGATATGGAGCACTGGGACAATAATCAACAAACATGATTAACTAACAGCTGCATCTCTGCATAAGTTGATATGTGATGGCAAATGTGAACTCATTTTCACTAAAACGTCTCAGAGAAGTCAGCAGCCATTGCCCTTACATAAAAAGCATGGCTAACAAAGGAACTAATAGTAAAGTAGGTAACAATAAAAAAAGCTGTGTCTATCTCAAAAGTATTATGCTCTGATTTGAAAGTATTATGAGGTAAAAAATGTATAATCAACTGATAGAGAACAGAGAGAGTAGACGTACACTTCACTATAACGTAACACTACAACGTCCATTCTTTAATGTGGCCCATGTGCATTTAATGTTAGTCAAGGATCTATCTGCATGACCACACTATCTCCATCTGTCTCCAGTAAAGCATTCCTGGCACTTGAACAGTCACCTTCATGTCCTGCCCTTGAACAGCTCCATATTGGAGCAGGTATCCAGTGTATGTTACAGACTCTTTGCCATATGAAGAGTTTGGTCTGTGGTTTTTATGTTCAGGTGAATTTGCTGAACCCACAGCAGAAGTACCTTCACTTACAAAGACATTCTGCAGGCACAAAGTCCAAAGGGATGCAGTTGGACTTCATCTCCATTAGAAAAGCTACGGCTTACTGTTTACTTACTCTACTTTTCATTAGGTCTTCTAACTATTACTGTTGAGTCCTCCCTTGCTACCTCAAATACTTCTAATAATAAAATAGGTCCCTGGTCTGACTGAATGTTTATATATTCCGAGCTGGACTTCAAATGCACAATTCTAAGAAACACAAGAGCAAATGACACAGTTGCCAGCATTTCACACATACAAAGTTATTTTCCTGTTTGGTTGCCTCAATTGCACAAGCGATGCAACACTTATAGTGGGATGTGATACCTGTTATTAGATCAACTGCTACACACAGGAAGGAGCAGATGCACCCTCAGGCATCAACAAGCACTTCCTCAGGTCTGAAATACAAGCAGCAACCTCCAAAGCTAAGATGCTCTGAATTTAACTAATGTGTTAATCAATCCATTGGAAAGAGGAGCAGCTCTTATCTCTGACATAGGAAGGCTTGCTAACAAAGAAAGAAGAGACACAGCTTGGTCTATTAAAACAAAGAACTAATCAATCTCCTGGAAAATGTAGACTTATTACTGAGGTGGGGATACAGGAGAAATCAGAAGAGAGGTTAAGAAAATTGTAATACCTATAAAGCCAGTATCCCTAAAAAGTCCATCATTTTTACCTTTTAACAGAGTCATGAATTTTAATATTGCAGCTTATCTTTTGAAGGTGCTTCGTAGATGTCCCTTGAAGGTCAGGACTGATTCATTCTTCAGAGAGAAGGTGGTTACTTTATGAGACATGTTCACCTACCAGTCATTGACATGGCTCACTTATTGATCATCTGCAAGGACCTTAGGGGTTTCCTGACTCAGTTTCTGTAAGGTCATTTGGTTACACAGGTTATTTCCTCCAGGGACTACAGAGGTACATCGACAAGTAGAGATGCAGTTTGATAGGGCTGTTGTAGCTTCAGTACTCTCAGGACAGTGAATGTACAGTCATTTGAAAGATTTAATGCATATATTATGAGTTCTTAAAATATAAATTATCATACTTTGAAAAGGTTGCTTTTTAATTAAAAAGATTTTTCTTTTTTTTGCCTAGGTTTCAAGGGCAGAAGATTACTTATATAATATCTAAAGGACACTAAAGCCATCCAAATGCTTTCTGGTTAATTTGAGAAAAATACTGAAACAGAAATGTTTCACCCTACTGAAGAATGTTTTCCTTTCATTTCCACGAAGCTAAAATAAAGTTGAACCTACATGTGAGTTTTAACATCACTCCCTTACCTTCGGAGTTTACAATCCCCTATAAGGAAGTGACAATTAAGGTTCCGCGTGCAAGAAAACCTAGGTCCTGACTGCTATCACAGGATAGTATTTATAGTATTAACAGCCGCTGACCCAG
>JBCJKH010049539.1:4607-20707 GCA_039877255.1 Loriculus beryllinus
CTGGCAGTGTTCAAGGCCAGGCTGGACAAAGTCTTGGGTGTCATGGTTTAGTGTGAGGTGTCCATGCCTATGGCAGGGGGTTGGAACTGCATGATCTTAAGGTCTTTTCCAACCTGAACTATTCTATGATTCTATGATTCCTAGCACAAGACAGGCAATGGATCAGCTAAAACTGGATGCTTCAGAGCCAGCCAGGAGGAGGTCTCCAGAGAAACCTTTCCCTATGCCCAGTGTGAGTGAGGCCCTGGGTTTTGTGCCCAGTGCCACCCAGGACACCCCACTGGGTGCTCCCACCCAGCTCCATGCCCTACCAGGGACTATGCGAGAGCGCTCACAGCAGTGATGGGTGATGGTTGGTGAGTGCCAAGGAGCAGCAAACCCCAGGATCTGCCTCTGCTCAAAGACTCCCCAGGACAGTGGGGCTGTGGGAAGTGCCCATTCTTGCAGCTGGGAGATGGGGAAAGGCAACCCAGTGCTGCAGGGAGCTGGAAAAGCCAATTCCAATTCCATGCTTTTCCCCAGGAGACTCTGTTAACAGCCAGGAAAAATTGGATCTGTTCAGGACCTGGAAGCTCGAGTTCGCCTCTGTTGCCATTGCCACAGCATTTCCACACGTTAGAGGAGCTCCTCTGTGATGAGCACTGGCCATCTCTGTTCCACAGCATCCCTGGGTGATGATCTGGGATGCCAGCACCACGTGGGGCCTGGAGGTGGGAGCAGGGCATGAGGCAGGGTAAGGACAACATTGCAACTCTGGGGAATGGTCTCTTCCCTCTTCTGCTGAGAATAAAGTCAGTTATTAAATGGCCAAGACACTCGGCTGGGGAAGGAGCAGGTCATTATACCCAGCAGTTGATTTTCATGGCTTTTTTTATATGGTGCATTAGCAGAGTAACAAACCCTATTACCATTTAATAAACCTTATTTCAGACTGAATAGACTTGTTTCAGAGCTGGCTCATGTTCAAGCCAAGGGGACAGCCAGCTCCAGTGCTCCCTCACAGAGCTGGGAAGCCATCTGAAAGCAGACAAAGAACCATAAATGGAGAGAAAAGCTCTTGCAGGGCAGGACTGCCTGGGTCTGAGCTTGCTCAGAGTGATAGGCACCACCTGAAAGCCTTCATTGGTGGCACAGGCAGTGATGATGGTTGGAGGTTCCCTTCTGCTCTCTGTAACACTGTGTCACTTTTATTCCTGACAAAACAAATTTACTCTCCATGTAATTATAGAAAGAAAATAGTTTTGACCTCAGCTTCGTACGTTTGAGCTTAATGTGTATAATGGCCTTGCCAGCCATTTATTACTGCCAACGTTTCCAGTCAGGGGCAGTGGGAGCAGCAGCAGGAGGACATGAGAGATGGAGAGGTCAGAGGTGCAATAATAAAAAGCTATTTATAATTGTATGTTAATAATAGATATGGGCCCACACTGAAGGAGCATCCCACTCAGGATGTTGGTCCTCAGGCACCAACAGTTCATCACGACTCAGGTGAGAGCACCATGAAGTTACCTGTGAGCAGGTGAGGGCACAGCAGAGCAGCTGGTGGTTGTGCTCCTGCAAGCCCTGCTTGCTGTCCCCAGATCCATGGAAGCAGAGCAAGGGCACGGGGGGGTCGTGTCCTGACTGGTGCAAAGTGAGTGTCATCAAGAGCTGCCCCTGTCCCACAGGAGACTGTACCCAAGGTACATGATGGGACTGCAGCCTCTGCCTTCAGTCTGAGTGCCGCAAGCTCATCGCCTTGCAGAGGTGCTGTTAAGAGAGGTATGGCTAAGACTAATGAGTTATTGATTGGCAGATAATAGGAGTAGCTTCATTTCTGATTACTGGACTGCTTATTGACCACCGTTACCATTGGGGGGTGGGAAGGGTGGCTATACACCACTTGTTATTGCCAATGTACCCTTGTATAAGTACCATTGATCTGGGCATCGTCAGCGCTTGTGTCTGCAGAGGCTTGTGCTGGAGAGAAGGGTGACAGGACAGAGACCTGGAGCCTGGGAATCCATCAGGGTTTAGGCATCACTAATAGCAGAAAAACCAAATGCTTAAGCAAATCCTTGCAGCTGAGAAGAGGAAAGGAGGAGCTCCCTGTGATGAAATTGCCTGGTACTGCAGGACTTAGCATCACTGTGAATCCCGAAGGGCTGAAGTGGGAGCTAGCCACTGCTGGACAACAGAGCTCTTGTTCCAGGTTTTGATGGGCCAGGGGAGATACGAAAATCAGCCAGGTAAAGGGAACAAGGGAGAAATGATGCCTGACAGTACAAAGTGTTTATAAGGAAATAGATTTTTTTCAAGTCATCAGATACCTTTTTGTCCTTTAACCCTGAGAAACCTCACAGATATCAAAGCTGTCATTAGAATTTGCATTTCAAAGTAATATATGCAAAACTTAATCATACGTTTCAGCCTTCACAATATTCATAGATTAAACCAAATTGACTCTGGGTCCTTGGCATTTATATCAAATTCATTTCATCTTTCAGCAAACCCAGCCCAGGAGGGAAGGGAAGAATGGGGCTTAGAGCAAGCTGCTCTAGTGGAAGGTGTCCCTGCCCATGGCAGGGGGCTGGAACTGGGTGAGCTTTAAGGTCCCTTCAAACCCAAACCAGTCTGGAATATCTTGAGCTAAATTCTTCTCAGGAGCAAGCAGGACATGTGCCCTTTCAGACAGTGTTCCTGATGGGAGGCAGGTGATGGTGAAAGGGAGATGCTCCTCTTTCACCCAAATGTGCCAGACGTGGCAGCGGATGGAACAGGCAGGGAGCAGGGGCTGATGAATGCGCACAGGAGGGGGAGCCTGGCAGGGCTTTACCAGGCAGGTACCTTTGCAGATCAGACACCGAGGTTGCAGCTCCCAGCACCTCCTGCAGACCCCAGGTGGGTTCCTCCCCCCTGCAGCTGCCCAGTGCCACTGATGCCTGGCTGGATCTCCCATCCATATCCCAAATCCACGCCAGCTCTCCCAGCCTGAGTTGCTTCCACAACCTGGCAGCTCCCATCCACCGCTGGCACAGCCCTATTTTGGCACATTGCACTGAGCTGTCTCCCTGCCACCATTGCTGTGTGTAGGATGTGTCGTTTCCTTATCTGCAGCACCCAAGAGAGCCTGATGAGCCCTTTCTAATGGCAGTTGAATTCAGAAGAGGATATTCCCTGTTTGTCTGTGGATAAGCCTTGAAGCGTGGAGGTGAATGGCAAGCGGTGATTCACTCAGGGCTGTCAGTTCAGCTCTTCCTACATGGCTGCGTGCTGCTGTGTCACAGGCTTCTGTGCTGGGCACAGCCAGTCCTGTACCTGCCTCCTCTGACAGCTCAGACCTGCACAGAGGGCTCCTTCAGTGGCTCTTGCAGCCTCCTCCTCTTCTCTAAGCCTGGTCCTCGAAGCTGCTGCCAGCCTGAGCATCTCAAAGTGGTCCTGCCTACCTGAGCAAGCAGGGCTTAGCAAGAACTGTTAGTTGTGAAATGGGCAGCAGCCCTGATACAAGGCAGATGAGAAATGCAGAGGGCAGTTTGCAGCTAAGTTACCCTTTATACTGTCTGCCTTATTGCTTGCCTCCACCTTCCCTTCTCCAGCAGGGCTGCAAATCAGTGGAGTTGTGCATCTTGGGCTGCATGCAGACCCTCAGGCTGGGCTATGTGAGGCCCTTCCCAGTCCCTTACTTGTTTTAGGTCTTCTCTACATGATCCCATCACCTTCAATGAATGTCTGGCCTTAGACTGACACTTACCTGTGAGCAGCCTGCATGCAGGATGCACTCGGACAGTGCTGCTTGGTCACACTTAAGCCTAGGGAAGAGGTGGAAGGGGCTGCAGTGATCCCTTGCCCATGCAGCAGACTGCTGTAAATGAAGCTCCCGGTGGTGTTGGCTGAGTGTGTCTGGATGCACTGGTGGCTTGTGCTGATCACAGCTGGAACTAAGCCCCAGGACCTGAAGAAGAAGCTCCGGCATCCCCAGGGTCACACGCTGCTGCTGGTCTAACAGCTCTGACACACACCAGCCCCGCCGAGGTGCACACAGCTCTGCACAATGTCTCCTTGTCAGAACCAAATTCATTCAGAAAAGCAGTTTGGTTGCTCACGTTTGCTGTAACCACACACCCAGGGCTTAATAATGCAGGAGCTGAGAGAAATCATGATAAATATTTAAAGCCTCTGGAGCTGTGATGCTTTGGAATGGTGCTAGCAATGCGTCCCTTGGCTTTGCCCTCGCTTCCTTCCCCTGTCTGCTCTCCAGACACGGCTTTTAACTTGAACAGCATCAGGAATCCTCTGCAGCTGGCCCTATGGACCTGGAAATCATTTCTCTTTTTGCATTCACAAACAGAATTACAACTGAAATAGTTGGAGACCTGATGGTTTCAGCAAGGATAATGGGTTTCAATCTGAAGGGATGCAAGCTGTACGTAAATGGTGTCTTCCATGTGTTGTAGGTCCTAGGGCCAGGATTAGGACTTCTGGGTTCTGCTATTTCCTTTGTGACAGATCTACTGGACAATGCACTTTGAATCTGCTGACCATGCACCGTGTAGGAATTCCTGGGCACTTGTGAAGAGCTACCAGCCACAGCCTCCGTCCCCCTCCATCCCCTTCCGTCCCCTCCATCCCCCTCCATCCCACTCCATCTCCTCTGTCCCACTCCATCTCCTCCATCTCCTCCATCCCCTCCATCCCACTCCATCCGCAGCTCTCCAGGGTTTGCCCCTCAGCCTGGGTGAGGGATGAGGGGAAGACAGGGAGCAGAGCACCTCTTGCAGAGAGGAAGGGTCCAGCTGTGGTAAACCTCACTACAGCCTGGTTTTGTCCCTGTCTGAACAGTGACATGCAGTGGCAGCATCATGCAATAGTGGTTTAGAGCAGTATCACAGCAAGCAATAACAGCACGAGCTGTTATTAAGATACCAACAAGTCAAGAATATTCAGTTGTTTTACATTGTAAAACAGACAAAAGGCCATTACCCCATAAAGGGCACTGCTGCTCCTACGCTTGCCCTTTCCAGCAGAGCTCAGGGGGAATAAAGATGTGGAAAGCCTGCTGCTTTCAGTGATGTTCAGTGTGTAGGTGCTGTGTTCCCCCTAAACCAGTTGTATCAAATGTAGGTAAGCTTCAGGAACACAACAGCTTCATGCAAAGGGTCACCAGGAGGTGGGAACCTCCTGTCCTCATCCTTCAGGCTCTGCTCTGAGCAAGCATCAGTGTGGCTGTGAACAAGAAGTGCTGCTTGTTCTGCTGCTGCCATCCCCATGGCTGGCGGCATGGTCAGACCCTGATGTGCACCCTTGGAGATGGTTGAGTACCATGGAAAAGGACCTGGGCAGAGGTAAGTGGGAGGACCACAGGCAGTGGAACAAGCAGCGCCGCTCAGGATCTCAGCAGTGACTTGGCCCTCATCACTTTGACTCTTTCAGTCACCCTGACAAGCCGATTGATCAGGTTTGCAGGGTGAAGCAGAAACTCCCAGGCACACAAGTGCTGGCTGGGCTCTGAGGAGCAATCCCAGTGCTGCCCACAGCGATGCATGACCTAGCCCACCGCATGGGCAGCAGAGCAGGGCATGAGGAGGCATGTGGACAGGAAGGGTTCATGTTCTGCTGTGGGCTCTGTGAGGAGAAACAGGGATGAAATTAGCACTGTCAGAATTCCCCCTGCATCTACATTGAAACGTCTCCTGCCCTCATTTTGTGGATGAATGCGGTCAGTCAATGCAAACCTGGAAATCTCAGTGATTCCCGAAACCTTTGCTGTCCTCTAGTGAAAGAAAAGCCTGACCTATTGGCTGAAAAGCATGCAGAAGAAGACCCAAGATGGGTTTGGAGACAGAGGAAGTTAGTTGGCTTGGAGAGAGCAAAATAAGTCTGCTGAAGTCCCCCTTCAGAGGAGGGAGCTCTCTGTGGCTCCCAAAGTGCCCCCTGGATCCCTCCTGCCTCCTCCTGCTGGGGCTAAGCGTGGATTGGCAGGGATCTTCCCTCTTGCTTGGGAGGATTAAACATGTTATCCCCCTGCAGTCATTATGGATTTAGCTTGTACTTCCCATTGTAAAAAGCAGCTTTCATTTCTGAAACATCTCTTTTCCAGCCCTTCAGAGAGGGGTTCAGTGGAACCTCTGGAATCACCTTTACTCTGCTGTCAGGTCACCTCCTGCACAGCATCTCTGATGCAGTGTCATGCCCCGGCCAGAGCACCCCATGAGGCTCATAGGCAGCAGCCAGGCTGAGGAGCAGCAGCATCCAATTTCCCCCACTAGCACAAAAAGGAGCTTTTTCCTCCTTTGTAAAGCCTTTGTAGGCGGCAGATTGCAAAGGCAGCCCCAGGGTGGTGGAACTCACTTGCCTCCACAAGCTCTGTGTGCTGGGGTATCCTGTCAAGATAATGGGAACACTCCAAAGGCATTGATTTTAGTCCCCAGTACCAGGCTGGGAGCTGTGTGTTAACTGCTGATAAGCATCTATAAATGATGGGGTAGTGATTTTCCCTGTGATTTCTGCTCTGCAGCTGCATGGCCCAGCAGGCAGCAGGCACAGCATCCCTGCCCTGCCTTGGCGCCTGCCTGCTCCGGGCAGGACAGCAGTCAGGGCAGAGTAAATGCATCTTAATGAGCAGGAAAGGAGGAGGGAAGTGATGGTGGAGCTTGGCAGGCACATTCCTGACTGCACAATTAGCAATGAACAACTCCCTAATGATTGTTATAAAGTTTTAAACCAGCTAATGGGTCCTGGGAAGAAGTTCATTGAAAGTACAAAGCATAAGAGAGCAAACACAAGCTGTGACATTTTAAATGAGAAGGCAGGAACCAGTCTCTCTGCAAGTGATTATGGAATTACAGCACTGCTGCAGTTATCTGTTAGCCAGGGATGTGCTGGGAATGCAAAGCTGGGGCAGCACATACAGATTCCCTGTGCTGGGGGATGCTTCATTGGGATCATTGGGCAGTTCCTGCTGCTCAGACCTGACACCAAGGTGAGCCAAACCTCCCAGACCAATGGGGGTGCCCTGATGGATGCTCCACAGCTGGGAGATCAGGGATACTGGCTGTGTTTCTGCCCATCATCTTGCCCTCTTTTCCAGCCAGCGCTGGGCTGCCTGTTCTGCTCCCCAGCACTAAGCAGGAGCTCAGTCCTCAGCCCAGTGGAGAAAGTAAATCACAGTATCCCAGACTGGTTTGGGTTGGAAGGGACCTTAAAGCTCATTCAGTTCCAAGATCTTGCGTCAGACAGGGACCCCTTCCACTGGAGCAGCTTGCTCCAAGCCCCTATGTCCATCCTGGCCTTGAACACTGCCAGGGATGAGGCAGCCACAGCTTCTCTGGGCAGTTTCTGCTGCTCCCAGTACCATCTATCACCTGGTGCCATGCTGTGTCAGTAGGAGCAGCTTCTTGGTCTTTCTTCCTTCTCATGCTCCAGGAGTGTGTGTTTGCCTGAAGACAGGCACCGTGTGCTCCCTCTATAGCCTTGAGCCAGAGAGGGAACATGGCAAAACCCAGTGGTGTGGCAGCTTTGGAGATGGGGGCTGCAGGAGGGTGATGAGAAATGCTCAGTGGTACCTGCAGAAGCCTCCTGAACCCTACCTCGCCTTGTGCCATTCTGTGGGGCCAGAGATGCTCCATGGGGCAAGGGAAACACAATGATAACCCGGCATGTGCCAAGCCTGCTGCAGGGCAGGAAATAAGGTTTAAATGCTTTCTTTAGATTGATGTGCTGTGGCATTTTAAATTGGGAAATATGAATGTGGAAATAAGAGGGATGTGCATGGGTTATTTTTCATTCCCTTTAGCAGGCCATAAGAAAAGAGAAAGCTGAGGGAGAGTTTCTGAGGAGTTTCACATCCCTGGGTTAATCCATCCTTGAGGCCATCAGGGTACACGGCCGGAGGAGCCATGCAGAGGTGGAGGCACATCCTGGCACCAGAGAGGCTCTGGATGGGACACTAGATTTGGGGTTCAGTGCCTACGCTGGCACTCCTGGAGATCAGAAGCCCTTCAATGGCCCCTGTGGGCCATGAAGACTGCCTTGTCCCTTCGTCAGGAGGTCCCTGAAGGAGTGTTGCCAAAGTTTAACACCTTCTCTTCTATTGCTGACTTTCATTCCACTTTCTGCTAGCTGACTGATGGCTCTGCTCCAATTTAATTAAGTAAATAAAGAGATTCATTTAGATGCTGTGGACTCTTTGCATGAGCCCTGATATCACTCCTGGCTTCAGGCTGGTCAAGAGATGACAGTTCCAGCCCTCTCCACAGGCCCCTGTATCCCCCACTGTGTCAGACTCTCTCCCGTGGTGCTGGACTCACGGAGTCCCCACATGCTCCCATGGTGTGGTCATGACTGTGGTGATGGAGAGGAGCTCAGAACATCCCTTTGTGCACTCAGCATCCCAGGCTCCAACAATAGGTAGAGAAGCTGGACTGTGAGGACAGGAGCAAATGTAGTCAATCTGGGGCTTTGCTGGTACAAAAAAAGACCTTTTTTTTACCCACTTAGATTTGATGCAGAGCATTTCTTTACTACAATTCAGAAGACAATGTGGAATAACTCTGTTAGGATCTAATTATCTTTGCTATTGACCCAGCACTCCCAAATAGTTTGGCACAGTATGGGATTTTTCCCTTAATGTGTTATTTCCAAGTAGCCATGAAATTGCAGAGGATTACGAACTTTGATGGAAACTCTTCCTACTTGGAAGGTTTCTGTGGGGAATAGAGATAAAAATGCTTTAGTGTGTCCATGAATTAGGAAGAATAGTCTTTAGTCCAAAGGGTAAATTTATTTATTGCCAGCCTCTTCTGGAGCTGAAGAAGATGGTGTGTGCAAAGAGCATACCCAGCCCAGGAGTATGGTGAGAGATCAGTCTCTGAGGTGCACAAAAAGAGATAAAGCAGGTGTATGGAGATAAAGCTAATTAAACTGAGATTATTGGATACAAAGACAGACTGAAGAAGGTGCCTTATCTGGTGATGAGGGCAGAGGGGAGGGACAGGACACCTGGCTTCTAATCTCAAGACTGCTCTTAATGTGTTATGTAGCCTGGGGTAAGTCACTTAAATTCCCTCTTTTTTTGCCATTTAACCCTGCACGGAGATAAACCAGGCAGCTATTTACACAGTCTGCAGCATTTCTAAAGCTTGGAAAGGTTGGGAAATGTTCTGAGATCCCACATCATTGTACAGGATTGGAAAGCCACAACCACCACGTCCAGTTGCAGGCACATCCCAGCGTGCCCAGTCACTTACACCCTTATTCCCACTGCTGGGAGCAAAAAGGAGCCTCTACCTCCAGCTCTGCTGGTTCTCTGCAGTGAAGAGATTTGGATCCAGCTGCTGAGGCACCTCACAGTTCTGCATCCCCTCTTAGAATCTGCTTCCTAAGAGCTCATCTCTGTCTCCCCTGTTCTGGCAGGTTAAAGCCATTCCCCTTGGCCTGGCCCTACATCCCTTGTCCCAGGCCCCTCTCCAGGTTTCCTGCAGCCCCTTTAGGCACTGGAGCTGCTCTCAGGTCTCCCCTTCAGGAGCCTTCTCTTGTCCAGGCTGCCCCAGCCCAGCTCCAGAGCAGAGCTGCTCCAGCCCTCGCAGCATCTCCATGGCCTCCTCTGCCCTTGCTCCAACAGCTCCATGTCCCTTTTGTGTTGACGAGAACTCTTTGAGTGTGACCATCCAGCCAATTCCTTATTCACCACGTTGTCCATCTATCCATCTATTTAGAGGCAAGGTTGTCATGTGGGACAGTGTCAAATGCCTTGCACAGAGGTCTTAATGGCAGATGCTTCCAACACATACACAGAGGTTGTCCTGGTGAGTAAGTCAGCAGGCACACCTGACCCTTCCCAGGTTTGAAGCAGGCCCTTGTTGTGGGGCAAAATAGGCTGGTCAAGATGCAAGTGTCAGTGTTTTCTCCTATCCTCTGCTAGTCAAGAGGACAGCAAAGAAACCCAAGACATCTCTGAGATGAGACTTAACACAGATACATCAGTGCAAAAGCACTGTACAGCTACATGGACTTAAAAAGCTTTAAGTCAACTGACTCAAACTGATGTCAGTAACTCTGTGATGACCTAAGGATGTGCTGTTTAACCTCTGATGAGTATCCCTCCACAATGGCGGAAGGAGGGAGCACATCACTGCCCAGCTCACTTCCAGCTTTGAAGGGGTCTCCACAACCTCACCCTCTAGGCCCTGCTTGTTTTCCCAAGCAGATTTCTCACCTCTTTTCTGTCTCTTGAAGGAGGGATTTTGCAGCTTCATGGTCACTCTTCATAAAGGCTTGATACGGAGAAGATGACTCTAAGTAACCCACCACACCAGCGACAGTCATGGGAATTTTATCAAAGATATCGGTAATTCTAGGAGACACGGGGGAGAAGGCAGCATTTGCAAGTTAAATCTTAAAGGCAGTGGAACAAGGACAACAGATTGACAAGGTGGTGAATACTTGATACCATGAAATACCAACAGATGGAAACAACACCCAATTGTGGCATTTGGTAGGTAAGAAGCTCCAACTGATGCACTACTAGAGAAGTAGAGATGGTTCTAAGGACCATCTAACATAGTCTGTGACTTGATCAGCCCTTTCAATACAGGCCTATTTCCCTCCAGAAGCCAGGATACCAACACATTTGCACCACCACTGCCAACATGTCCTTTATGCCTGCAGAGTCAGCCCCTGCCCCAGGCCTGCAGTTCTTCTTTCACTCCATTGTTCCCCCTTCATCCATTAAGTGATCAGCCCAGATCCTCAAATTATCATAGCTCACCATACGAAATATCCCTAACCCAGTTCTGCCTTGAGCAGGAAGGGCTCTTGCACCCCTTAGACCTCACATGCTGGCCCAGCAGAGACCCACATCCAATTCAGCAGAAGTGGAAGTGCAGCCCATGCTGGCCATAATGCAAAGGCATGTGCTGGAATTTGGCACCTGCCTGCTCTGGCAAACCCAACTCTATCTGGACTGGTGGCAGAGAGAGGAGCGGAGATGCCACCTCCATCCACTGCTGGTGCTGCACCAAGGGGGTTCTGCTCACCTCTTCTTGTCTGGGAATGGCAGGGCCTTGAAGATCTCTTTGTAGTCTTCCAAGACAAGTTTTATTCTGGGATGTGAGTATTTTAAAAGCAGGTCCCAGCACTGTAAAGGCAGTGTATTAAAAACCAAACACAGCCCTCCTGAAAGCTCTCAGTTTCACTTGGCCCTAGATCTGATGCATTCATAAACGTACTTTTTTCTTAAACACTCTTAGCATTAAAATACACCAAAATCTTTCTTAGCATCAAGAACTTGAGAATACTCTTTTGTTATAGAGAAAAGGGTCCTGTCCTGCTCCCTGCACTGCTGTTACTCATAGTGGAAAGTCTCCTTTATTGAGTTATTAAAACACTCTCTGTCAAGAAACATCACTAAAAAAAACCCTCTTTCTTTACTTCCCATTCTTTTCACTCTGAACAGAGCAAAAGAAGTCTCTTTGACAATACCAGCCCCCCCATCTGCTCTGCAGTCCTTCTCTCCACATCCGAGTCTGCCCTATTAATCCTAATGCCCTCTTTTCCTCATCCATCAGTCTTGCCATATCCCCCAAGCCCACTACTTTCCTCTCTGCCTCTAAGTACTACACAATTCCCCCTGCTCAGACCAGGAGGGGAAGCCCTGCGGTTTAGGTTTCATCATCTCACCTCCCTGAAGACCTGGGTCAGTTTTTCAGAGCACTTTCCATAGCGCAGACTCATGTCCACGGTGTAGGTGCTGATGGCCACGCATCCCCCCGGCCTGACCACACGCTTTGCTTCCCTCATGAACTTCTCAGTATCAAACCAATGTGCAGCGGCAAATGAAGTCAGGACATCCACTGAGGAATCCTTGAATGGCAGCTCCTCTGCAGGGCACACACTGGAAGGGGAAGGGAAGAGGGCAGTGTGTAATATGGGAATTAGAGAGTAGCACATTAAGTCAGTGGGTATTTCTTGGAGTTGATGATGACCACTTGGGATGCAAGACCATGGCTACTCAAAGTCTAGCATAATGCCTGCTCACACCAAGAAGTCCATCAAATAGGATTTTCCTTGGTGCCAGCTGCCTCTTATAACAGTGACACTCACAAAACTCCACCTCCACATGAGGACCTGAATTTTGCTGCCCTGACACTCACAGGTAGGAGACATTGGGCATGGAGGCGCCCTCCTTGGCCTCCTGGATCTGTGCTTCGCTGATGTCCGTCCCCACCACTTTCTTGAAGTGCTCTGCAAGGAAGCGGGTGCCTTGTCCAGACCCACAGCCGACATCCACCACCAGCTCAGCAGGGTTCATCCTCTGCGGGGAGAAGCGGATGCATCTCAGCAAAACATCACCCTATTTTGATGCTTTCCCTCCATTCCTTCCCCCAGCATCCACACAGGAACAGCTTTGGCACGGTACAACCTGGCAAGAAGGCTCTTCTATGCCCACATCTTGCATTAAGCCCTACTGATCTATCCTTCCCACTGTCACCAACCAAGGTGACACTCTCATCAAGGCAAATGCCACCACCCCACCAAATGCCACCACCCCGTTTTCCCTCCAGCCTGGCCATACCCCACGCACCTTCTCCTGCAGGTAGGTGAGAATGGTTCGCTGCAGCTCTTTGCCCGGTGCAAACCTGTATTTCTGGTAGATGGCTGCGTGTTCCTTGGCCTCGAACATCTGGGTGGCCATGCTGGGGTGACCTGGCGTATGGGAGGAGGCAGCCAGTCAGGTTTATCACCACAGGATCCAACTCCTTAGCACGTAACCGCAAGCGCTGGACTCTCCAGCTGCTGGCAGGGGCCCAGGGAGGACTCCAGGGAGAGAGTGTGAACACGCTCTCCAGGCATCCCTCCCACAAGTATGAGCTAATCTCAAAGCAAACCAGCGGCGTCTGACAAGGAAATGCCTTCTATGTTTTTTAACCCTTCCTCTCCTTACTCCTTTGCTATCCCCATCCACCTGGGTGCCTTCTGAAATAAATCACCACTCCAGCTGGATTCTCTGTGAAATCTGGGGGGGACCGAGCAGAGCATCAGAAAAAAAAAACTGACTGCAGAAAAGTTTGCTTTGTTTCTGAAGGAAATCCATGTTTTAGCATTAGCAACACAATCACAGCAACTCCACCCTGCACTTCCTGAACCGTCCAGCATTTCTTTCGTCCCTTGCTGCCCCGGAAGTGTCCAAAGTCACTTTTAAATACACTCAGCCCCACAGGCAGGTGAGCTTGGCCTCACTGCAGGACCCCTTAGGGCTCCCATCACATCAGCCCCACATACGCAGCACCATCTGCCCAGCATTCAGAGCTGCTTTCACAGGTACAGCACACAGATCCCTTGCTCACCCATCGATTTATCCCCCTCCAGGTCCTATAAACCACACTGGGCAGGCTCCCACAAGCCCCTGATGGGCTTGATGATCTTAAAGGTCTTTCCCAACCTAGCCGATTCTACAGCATGTTGCTCTTCCCACATCACACTGTACCAGAAGGCTCTTGGCCATATGACTGCACCTCGGTAGCATGACGACAGAGCCCAGGTGCTTGCCCAAAGGCCTCCCTGCAGCTTGACCGGCAACCGCCTCTCTCACATGCTCACAACAAGCAAGGCAGAAGGATGCAAAGACAGCGAGTGACACAACTATCAACCATCAGGCAGTAAAGGGTTATTGCACGCCGCGGTGCAAGAAGAGACGCTGAACTGCTCCCAGCAGGCAACAGCAGCCCTGCCAACCCCCTTGTCGGAGGGGAGCCCTCGAGGAGCCTTCCATGCGCTCACAGCAGCCTTGTCCCACCAGCAACCCCCTCTCTCCCATCTCCCGTGCCCCTTCAACCCTCCTCTTACCGCTCCCAGCCCCGACAGCTCCCAGCGCGCCCGCTCCCCTCCGGACAAGGCGAGGAGGCCGCCCCGCCCGCCCCGCTGGGGTAAGGACCGGAAGGCAGCGCCCGGCGTCTCCGCCCCGTCGGACCCGGCAGCGCTGGAGCCTCTGCGCGGTTGTGGCGGCTGTGGTGAGGTGCGGAGCGCGGTGCGAGGGGCAGCGGGTGCTGCGGCCCCCGGAGCTGTACTCACACGGGTGCGGGTGTCCAGCGGGGAGCGGAGGCACAAGCTGTCGCGATGCGCGGGGTACGGACAACGCTGAGAGGATCAGTGTGATCAAGCGAATGCCAGTTTATTAGACAAAGTGTTCACCTTATAGAGGGATTATCAGTACAGCTACGTAGGTTTGGCAGTTGCTGATTGGATACCTTAAACTTTCACGATGCTATGACTGGATAACACTGTCCTAGGAAGTCAACCTTCAGAATAGTCAGGCTACTGTGAATCATGGCTCCTCAGTTCTCTCCCTGATCTCTGCATCCTTGCAGCTGGTGTTTTCTGTACTCCCCTCATCCACAGCCTTCAGTTTATCTCGTTCTCATCAAGCTGCCTAGCACCAAGGCCTCTGGATTGCTCACAGAATGTCCATTGTCACACAGCCAGTCCATGACAAGCAGAGTTATGATATATATAAGTATGATAGCTGCACCAACTACAGAACACACACCGCTGGTATTTCAGGACTAGGCAAAGCCCCTCCCCTGGTTTGAGGCAGGATTTTACCCCCTTGCATGCTATAGTAATGCTCATTCCATACAGCATGAAGCCAGCATGGCCCTGGCTCGCTTGAAGCCCGTTCCCTTCAGCATGTATTCTGCACAGCACTGTGAATGTGTGCTCAGTAACACAAACTTTAAACACTTCCTAATGTAAAGATAAATCACTGAAACTCCCCCGGGGGCTGCAGATAGAGGCTGCCTTGAAGCAGTTTGCAGCATGGGTTGAAGTTACTGGGTTCGTGTCCTCAGTATTTCACCTGGGTCATCTGCTTTTAATCGTACCTGCGGTGTCTGTCTGTACGTGTGTGTGCATCTACACCAAGGGAAAACACAACACAAGCACCCCCTCCCCACGTTTTCATAACCTGCAATGTCCTGCAGCATCTCTGCTGCAGCTCAGCTTCTCTGGGGTTCAGATATTACCAGTTTTGCCTGTACTTTGCAGAGAGCAGGGCTGCACACAGGAAGGGATGATGTCCTGGGCTTCAGACACCTGCCCTGTTTCTAACTCTGAGGTCCCCATAGCACAGGCTGCTCCCATGGGCAATGTACAGGTGAGTCTTAACTGATGCTCCTGCCAGGGATGGGGCAGCCGCAGCTTCTCTGGGCAGCCTTGTCAAAGCCCCCTACCTGGTTTTGGGAAGAGCTGCTCTGTTGTATCCAGAACTGAGCTGTGGCTCTCGGAGCAAGCCTGGCTCTGTAATTGTGTTTGTGCCATCGCCAGCAGTTATCTTTCCGGCAGAAGAACCTTCCCTTATTTCACCTGCACAACTCTTAACCAGCTTCTTTTCCTGCAGCTACAAAACACGTGTTGCAAAACTCATCAACACCTTTAATTAGTTACCCCCATTTCTCAAATGGAAAACAAATCCTCATTTCTTTTCTCCATGAATGTACTTCAAGCCCAGACACCTCAACCCTGGGCCCTTCTGTTTTCTACCCAGGAAGCTTTAAAACTGAGTTTTCTCTTTTCCCTAAAGATGTGTCATTCATCCTCCTCCCCTGCAATCAAGTCAATGTCCCACTCACCTCCAGGTTTCACGGCTCCTACACCAGCCTTTTCCCATGGGATCCAGCGTCCCAGCTGGCTGCTACATCCTTTTCAAGGCAGTTGGCACATTGGCTGGTTATCCTCATGCCTGAGCACACAAAATGTCGGAGAACAAATAAATCCTGCCTCCTTCCTTACCTCACTGTTCTATAAATCCTTTCCCACAACATGTGGGGGAGCTGAAAGCCCTGGCTGAGAACAAAGCCCCAGCACTGGGATCTTCCAGAAACAATAAGAAACAAGTCCTTCTCCCATAATTTCACCTTTTAATTAAGGAAGATGGGAAGACTGATTGTGTGGTGATGAATGAAATGGAAGTTAGAAGCCACTTGAGAATTCCTGGCGGAGCGTGCAAGATCTTCCATGCCTCTTGCAGGGACCGGATGATCCTACATGCTTCTGGCCTTGAACATTGCCAGGGATGGGGCAGCCACAGCTTCTCTGGGCACCCTGTGCCAGCGCCTCAGCACCCTCAC
>JBCJKH010049541.1:5321-29267 GCA_039877255.1 Loriculus beryllinus
TGAAAAAGTACCGACATCTGCTCACCACAAACGTACCTGTATTGCCACAAATGAAAAGTACTTAAAACATCTTTTCCCCCCAGTACCACTTTTTCTCTTAGTTCCTCTTCACATGTTTATTGCTTAGGAAAAGAAAAAAGGAAGAAAAGTAATAAAGATTTTTAGCAACAGATCAGCTACTTTAAAGTCTACAATCACACCTACACTATTCAATTCCTCTGCAGACTTTGGATGCAGTGAAGACCATCTTAGTTTGTCCTTGACCCTTGTTTCTCCTCCAATAAACTCTTATCAGTGGATCTCAGATCTCATGCTCTTCTCCATGCCTCTCAGTATTTATTGTTTGCAAAAAAATGTGGTGGTTTCTGCCCCTTTGCTCTCTCTTGCTTCCAAAAGGGATGGTGAACAAACCCAAAGGTGCTAGGTCTGCTGGTGGTTACTACGTATATGAGTTTCAAAACAACCTCAGGATGTCCCTCAACTGTGGATGTTGAGAAGCTGGAAGAAGATTTTTGTGCCCTAATTCTTATACTGTTGTCCTAATCATCCCACACTGGCTGTCGTCTGAGACGTTGATGGCCCAAAGGCATATTTGATTAGGCTCAGCAGGGCAGTTCTGATGGCAGCCCTTCCCCACCTAGAAGAGGAATGCTGCTTCTCCCTCTAAAGAAGTGATAGAGTATTCCCTGGCAAAACTTCTGTCAGTCTAACTGCCTTCTTGTGGGAGCCCTTCCCCACCCAGCATCTTTGTTTCTCCACTTAACAGATTTGCAGGTTTTATAAGCCCCTCCTGTTGGGAAGCTGTTAGAAAACCTACCCTATTTCTCCCTCACCACAGAATTTTACTGTGAAACTTTCAGTCCCTTGATAGAAAAGAGAGAGATTAATCTCTTACGTCCTAGTCAAATAAGAAAGTAACACTTATAGTAGCTGTGTGTCTGTCCCACACGGGAAACATTTACATTTTCAGAGAGATCCTCATGAGCTTTCTACTGTTTTAAATGAATCCCAAATAAATTTAAAGATCAGAAAGAAACTATTCGGCAAAAGTCCTGTCCCTCCAGCCTGATTACCAGCTTCAGGAGTGTCTGTATTTAACGTGGAAACTGACTGCAGTGTTTGCATCCAGTGGCAGTTAGCTCCATAGCTTTGTGGTCTGCTACTGTATAGAACAGGAAATTTCACCTGAAGTATTCTACCATTACAAATGAGAGCTCCTCCTCTTTTTCTCTTACTCAAATAGGGACCTTCTTGCATTATCAAATTACATTTGTCTTACATGTGTTCACTTCTGAGCGTAAAGTCTTGGATTGAGACATAGGAGACAAAAAGAACACGAACATTTTATCAACCCATTCAGCAAGAGAGCCATTAGCTCTTTCCGCAGGCATGCAGTCAAACCCAACAGTTTCACTCACATCCAAAGATTGCAATCTTTGTCTTCCCCATGCCAAGAGAAACCCCACAAGAAACTCAGCTTTTGCTATCCTTACTCAGTGTTAGAGTTAGAAAAGCACCTGGGGTTGTAACAATAGCCTGAGTGCTAATCCATTGAAAGGAGAGTTGGTCAAATCATGTGGCTCAGGCCACTTGCAAAAAACAACTCCTCCCTGGATTTTGGTTTTGTGTGTGTCTGTTTCTGCTCACTAATAGCTACTCTAACTCAGTAGCCTTGTCTCAGATTTTAACGGTCTAATTTCAGCCCCAGGACTTCTGGAACAGGCACCAGGTTTTCTAAATGCTGAGCCTTCCGTTGTCTTTTGTTTACAGAGATGAGTTCCAGGTAAGATATTTTCATCAATTGCTTTACTGAAGAACCTTTAGTTTCCTGATGGGGTTGATTTCCTGGATGAGTGCATTCTGTAGCCATTTGTTATTTTAGTTCTTTTTTTTTTTTTTTTTTTGAAGAGAGATTAAAGGAAACCCTGTGTGCTCCTCAAGGGGATGTGTTTGAATGTGCTTGCCCAAGTGCCTGATTACCATAGCTCCCTGCCATGGCTGAGCGGTGCTTTGCCTCCCTGAACTTGGCAAATAGATTCTTTTAAATACTGAATGACTTTCTACAATACCATCCTGGTCTTTTCCCAGGATTAGTTTTCAACCATGGCAACAAGAGTAGAAATATACATATATATGTATATTATCTTATAAAGAAACCAAAGACAATAGTAAATTCCAGGCACATTTCCTCCAGAAACTAATCAAGTACAACTGTGTTATTACAAATCTGTGCCAAAAGCCAGTGAAGGCCTTTGGAGAAGGGTGCTTATGAGCATGCTCTGTAGCAGCATTGCCTCTTGTTCTCCTAAATTCAGGGAACTGGGAAGACAAGTCAAGAGACCACCAGTGAAGCAGGCAAAGCCAGGCCCAGCTTCTGAAAAACAGTTCCCAGGTTTGCATGGGTCAGCCTCTGAGGTGCTGCCTGACATCCTCCTTGCTCCCTGGGCACCACAGCCTCAGCATCACTAGATCCCCTAACCTCATCCCAGAACCCCAGACCTTGCTTTTGCTGAGCCACATGCTCCTCCATCGCAGAAGGGGAAAGGTACAGAATGAAGGGACAGTTGGAAAGGTTGTTTGAGGAACAACTGCTGTGCCTCCTTCCTGGTTCCTGTTGTTGCCACCTCATCACAGAGTTCAAGTGAATAAGCACAGGAGAGTAGTAGGGCTTAGATCCCACACTTCATTTTTGGTGTTGAGAAAGCCCATACTCAGCCAAAGAGTTAGAAATGCTTTCATACAGCATGGACCACTTGCTTTGTCCTTTTGACAGCCACTCAGCCCCTCTGCTAGCCTCTTCCTTCAAATTTGAGGTTGAGATCACACTTGATATGTAGTTACATTCCTGACAAACTCACATGTCAATCTGGCTCTATTTTAGCATCTGCAAAGATCATCTGTTGTTCTGCTGTTGCTCTGCTGCCATCCCCAACAAGTCAGGCCAAAAATACCCAGGTCCTTTGAGGAACAGTGTTAGTTGAGGGCTAGTATGTATAAAGAAAGCCCAACATACGGGTTAAAAACTTTTATGAATGAACAGGACTTGGTTTCTGCCTCCCAGGGTAGGTTAGCATCATTGCTGTCTTCAAAAAGGGAGCTAGCACCCAATGTAAATATTAGGGTAAAATGAATAATATATTTCATGGTAAAAGTTAATGAGCAGGACCACAGAAAAACAAAAGGATGATAAGCAGCTTTCAGAATTTAAATGCTCTCTAATTTTATAGTCATAACTTATGGTTAGTAAGGCATCAACAACCTTGTCATGAGCAATGACTCACTTTATGGTAGATTAGAGTGTGTCCCATTACGCATCACTTCATGAAGAGAGCAGAACCAGAGACAGACCCAGGCTTTCCCTGCCCAGCATTCAAAACTTCAGTGTGTGGCAGTCTACAAAGACATCAGTCCTAGCTTTCGGTAAATAACACCAAGTAATCACCACAGGAACAATCCTGTCCTGTGACTTCCCAGTTCAGGTCACTTGTGAATGACAATACTCTTTATGAGCACTCTATCCAATTTCCACTGCCTCCCATGGTCTTCCCATCCACTGCAACAGAGGCTAAATAGACTGTTATATGATATTTGGGACTGTGCGTTTTCAGGCTTCTGGCTATTCATCCCAAAAGTGTTTCAGGATACAATATATAAGCATCATTTCACCCCTTCATTACTCTTACCTGCCTCTGGAGGAGTACTAGCTGCTGTGAACAGATCATACTTGTTGAAACAGGCAGCACAGCGACAGGAAACCCAGGATTGCAATCTGCAACGTTAATGTTGTAATACTAAAAGCTGTTCAGTGCTAAGCAGCAAATAGATTTTAGCTTAAGGTGAGAGGTTTTTGTTAAAGAGCATCTATCCCATGCTGTTACAACAGTTCATGCCTACTCCCAGACTTCGCTAAGCTGAATTGCAGAACTCTTCACAGCAGATCCTCTATTGGGAGTAAAACAATTTTACAAAATGCTAAAATTGTTCTCAGCTTACTTTAAATTGTATTTGCCATCACACTTTGCTATTCTCAACTTTGATCATTTGGGAAAATATTGTGGAAGTTTGCAATGGAAATAAAAATCAATTAATTGTCAACTAATTCTGATGCAAAATTGAAAATGACTGCTTTGCATTTGAAATTAATCCAGTCTTTTTCAGATGAAGACAGCATTTATTCAACTGTTCAAGTTTACCTTAGTAGTGGGAAAACAATTTGCCTCCATTATAATATTTTCGAGGGGAGAGCTTCATTACACAAAGAATAGCTACTCTCAGTTTTTCATGGCTAGTATTAAGTTTTGAAGAGCAAAGTATGAAACAAAAACTTGTATTTTTCTTTTCTCATGTTTATGCTGTTCATGAGCTGGGTTTTGTAGATCAAGGGAGGGGTTTTGCCCAAATCAAGGAAGCCGACAATATTAAACCAGCTGCTGAGCTTGTGTTTGTGCTAGCTGAAGCCAAAAACCTCCACTGCATCAGGACCAGCTCTTGAGAGAAGACACAATTATTCGTAGTAATCTTCTAAAGCATGTATGAGGTAGAAGGAACAATTTTGTTCTAATTGCCATACTACTAATTATTTTAAGTGAGTTGTTGCATGATTAAGATGAGAAATACCAGGTGTAGGTAAGCATCAGAGGCTTCACGAGAACTGAGAAAGTGTCCACATGTCGGCTGCCGAGTCACAGGCGTTCACAGACGACTTCTTCACATCACCTTGTACTCCTCCACTTCCAGTAAAACACCTAAAAACTGACAGCCACACATCTGGTTTTCATACCTGATCTTTTACACAGCAATTCACCTTGACAAATAACAGAAGTGAATTACCTGTTGGCAGATGTGCCACCAGGAAGCGCTATTGAGAAGGGATGAAGCAGACACCACTTACGCTGTTGCACTCAAGGGAAATATTACTGTGCCCCAGGTGAACTACCTGGCAATTGCCTGGTTGACCATAGTCATGAAGGAGAGCAAACAAATGATTTGAGAACAGTCCTTGCAGAAAGCACAAAGTCACAATCATCATGGATTTCAGATGAAGTTTTATCTGTTTGATTTAGTGGCACATTTCAGAGTTCTTGAGATTTCCTCCTCCTTGCTCCTAAGTGAAGATCTTTTGAATTTCTTTCGATTCTTTCCTTCAAAGGCACAGTGGGCTTGCTCAACAATGGCAAACCACTCCCATCTTCTAATCAGTACTGCTCCTTCCTCCAACCCACTGAACCACAAACCTAAACGCCCCAAAGACTTCATGCATTTTGGTCATTGTGCGTATATAAACTTGTGCCAAAACCCATGTATTCTTTGTTTTTACATACATTATTTAGTATTAAGCTGTATTTACAAATCTTGAGCGTGTTTTAGCAACTTGGCAAAGTTACTTTTGTGCAGTGTAATTTTACTAGGATACATAGTAAATGTAATTTTACAAGGGTACACAGTTACCCTATGTACCCTTGCATTTTCTGCAGAACAAACTAAGAGGGGTTTACCAAACAAACCAAAAACCTGCACCAGGAAGAATAAGGAAATGTGATATTTTTATTTTAGAATTAACAAGATATTTAGGACATTAACCTGAGACTTCCAGCAAGGTTTTTCCAGTGGTTTTCTTCCTTTCTTCCTTTGTTGTGATCATGGGGTTCTACTCCAGCCTACTGTAATTTCTTCACAACAGTACTCAAAAACATAGTACTTATATAGCAAAATGTTATAGATTTACTAAAACAAAACAAACCTGTGCAGGATCCATGGTAATGTATGCACATGCCGTTAACTCACTGGTGTTGCTTGCAAACATCTGTATGAGTAACCACCAGTTTCCCAATCAACCCATTTGGAAACTTTAACCTTCCTTAAAAATCATTTCAGAAACCATCACCACTACATGATGGTTTTCTACAACATGGGTGGAAATAGCACTTCGTTCGAACTAGGTGCCACATTTGTCAGAGATTGGAAGCTAGCTATCACACAGCAGTGCATATTATGTCTTGAAGTTTGCATGGTATTTGTCCTCAAGGATCAAAGGTTCTTAGCACTTACCAGGTTACAAAACCATTTTTTTCCACCCTCACTGGGGCTCAGTGTTTCTTCTGTTGTCAGGGGATTGTGAGGCTGGGGAGAGACAGCAGCTCAGAATGGCATATAAACAGTTTTAGTAGAGCAGAGACTCTGCAGCCAGCTTTCAGGAATTAGGGACATCAGCTATTGTCAGGATCAAAAAACCTAAGGAAAGTCAATCATTTTTATTTTATTCAGCTTGATATAAATAATAATATAAAATAAAAAAAAACACAGAGAACCCCCCTCCATAACTATTCATCTTTAAGAAAGCAAATTAAAATGCCTTACTTCAGACTGCGTAAGGGTATTAAGTCTCTTAAGGGATTCAGCTCACTCTTTGACACCAGGTGCCAGCACTTATAAAGAGAACACGGCCCTTTTCCATTTCCAGTAATTCCTCTCATGTTTCATTCCTGAAGACTGAATGCAAAGGTAACTTAATCACACTCTCATTAATTATTTGCTCTACAGAAAACACACTTTATCACCCACAGACTGCTGGAATGCAGGATTATGAGAACTTAATAAGATACAGTTGTTAAATTCCAGGTTCTTCTTAAGGAGAGAGCCGCTGTCCCCAGCAGTGGGCTATAGTAGCAGAACTGCTCTTTATATTCTCTATTCAATTGAAAGATATAAATTAAGAAACTGATGCATAGACTGTATGGTTAGAGAAGCCACAGTGGTTTCATTACCTTTAATCAGGAACTCTAGTTTCAAACTGTGCTGTTGTCTCGTTTTCCTACCACACACAACTACTACACAAAGCAGACAACTACTCCACGATTACTGGAAGGCTGCTATTAGATCCTCTTAAAGCTGCCTTTTCTGTTACACTGCAGATATTGTTTATACCTTGCTATTTTCACCTTACAGACTCAGTCTTAAGCCTATGGCCCATTACTAACCACGGTAGAATGGTATTACAGTGCTACATCATTACCATCTTCCAGTTGAACCACCACTACCCCTGACCATCCCTTCACTAAACTTGCTCCAGGTAGTTCAGATCTTTCTTGAACTGGGGAACCCAAAAACTGGACAGAGTTATCTGTAAAACACACCATCATAAGTACTATCAATACTTACCCTGCCTTCTGTTACTCAAAAGTAACTGCAATATATTAGCCATTCCAGGGAAGCTCCTACTTTACTAGTTCATTCTCTTAGCTGGGATACTGCTTCTACTTAGTAGGAAGGAGAACTCTAATGAAAAATGGTCAAGTGTCTAAAGGCTAGCACACAAGAAATACCTACTTGTTATGGCCCGACTCCATAGGGACATAAAAGCCTACAGTTGTCAAGGCATACAGAACCTCAAAGAACTATCTATTGGCTGGCTTCAAACAGCTGGAAAAGTTCAAGATATCACCACAAGTGTGTGTGTTTATACCTCTGCAGTCCAAATAACAAAGCAGAAAAGAAAGCTGCCTTTTTCTTTTTAACCCAGACAACTCCACATTGTCTTAAGAGTAAAGAAATCGCTAATATATTGATTCATGCTGAGCAGGAGGGGGGCTAGAATCTCAAGTGGTTAATGATGGTGGTAAGGTAGAATCAGCAAGTGCTTAACTATACCAGCTATAACTAAAAAAAAAAGGGAAAATGTCACCCATTTTCGGCTGTTTAAGCATCTCCCTCTAAAGGACCAAGTTACTGTGCTGAAAGTAGCAAGGCTGCATATGTATCAGCAGTTTAAATATCAAAATTTACAGTACATTGCCCACAATTAAGAACCCTAAAAGTCAGTGCTTGTAGTTGTCTGAACAAGTGTAATGATCTTCTAGTTAAGATGGAGGGAAAACCAAAGCTGCCAAAGGCCAAATTTGAGATGACCTCCACGTGCCTTTTTAGTCCCCAGCCTGTATAACCAGTGATGCATTTGTGCAGACTCCTCATTCAGTTCTCACCTTCTTCTTCTTCCATCTTCTGCTGGGAATGAACAAGCTACGAAGCACTTTCATCACAGCTCGCTGATTCCTCTTCCTTGAAGGCACAACATCTTTTCCTCTGCTTGACTATCCTTTCCAACGCCAGTTAAAAACCTGCCAACTCATCCTCAAGACCCTGTATCCTAGAGATCCTTGAAGATCTGGGACCTTGTACATGCATTCAAAAAAAAAGCTCATAAGGAGGTGGAAGACTCAAAATGTATTTTGTTGTTCAAAGTGCATCACAGGAACACTTTGCTACCAATCTCTCTACAGCTCTTCACTCTACAGTGCAACAGGCTGAGTCAGCCTGCTCAGTGATAAATCTAGGGAGAGGATTTTGTTTCATGGCCAGCCATAGTATAAGCTCTACAGACACACACCCAGAGCATGCCAGAAAGTATCCGTATGTTGGGAAAAGCCACACAGCTCATGGTAATTGACCACGTCTGAAAGACAACTGTGTCCACATGTAAGAAGGGGGATGGGGTCAATGCACACAGGGCTGACAGACAAAACTGGAGAAAGCAGCATGAAATTACTTATAGAATCATAGGAACATTTGGGTCAGAAGGGAGCTAAGGGGGGTGTCTAGTCCACCCTCCTGCTCAAAGCTGGCTGAGCTGCAAGGTTGGACCATGTTATTCACAGCTTAATCCAGCCTTCTCTTGAAAACCTACAGATCAGACAGAACAATCTCTCTGGGCAACCTAGTCCATTCTTTGACTAAGGTCTGAACTAGGACCTTAGGACCTAAGGTCCATTCTTAACTAAGGTCCTAAGGGTGAGATTTTTCTTCCTCACTTCTTGACAAAACTTGTCCCGTTTCAAGTTATGCCTGTTGCATGCCTCACCCTCCCACCAAGCACCCCCTGAGAACAGCCTTGCTTCATCTCATTCACTAGCTTCTCCAAGTTCAGCTACATGCTTTAGCATCTTTGATTACAAAAGTAGTCTGGATATCCATAAGATGAGCATCGTCTGTGTTTCCAGTGAGATGTAGCAGAGGTACAAGTGAAATGACCTTTGAAGAGGCTCTGCTTGATTCTAGGAATAGTTAAGAGTTGTTAGAGTGATTTAGGAGTCAGCAGTCACCCCTGCAAAACGAGAGGCTTCTCATTACTTACAGTATTAGTATTTTAAATAAGACTGTCCAGACAGGAAACCTTTAGCACCTCAGATCAAGGGATAAACAATCAACCTTATTAAACCAACAAACCAAGTTTATTTATAGAAGTCTGTACAATTGTGATGAACTATGCTAGGACACCAGTGAAACAAAGCAAACAAATCTCTCCCTCTCTAACAAGTGGGAGGTGTAGTCACTCACCTTTACATGCACTTAAAGGAAAAAAGATACAGCTTTCATACACAGTTCTGTAACTATTCAAGAGTAATTTCTTGATGTATTATTCTCAATATAAGAGGTTTGCATGGTTATTTACTGTTACCTCTCTTAAAACCAGTATCTCAGCATAGTCCAGAGATTTTGAGAGGGTAAGTGGCAGTTTCATAGCTGCAGATAACCAAGATTAATTCATCATTCAGGTCTGCATTCTTAACTCACTGCTCTGGTTATCTCCACTAAAAATTACCTGCAACAATGTAGGGGTCTCATTGACATTTTGGCTGTAGTACTGCCTATTCTTGTGTTACCAAGTGTAGAAGTTACCTAAAACCAATACATCAATGGCAAGCATATTAAAAATATTGACTTGGAGTTTACTCTACCTTTTGAGACCACTTGTCACTGCGCCTCAGAGCTCTGAGGCATTTCTGTGGTAAAAGCAGTTCCTGATTTGGCATTATCTCTGCACAGCATTGGAGAGTGATTGTTTGGAAAACTGGCTATTGCAAAATGAGTTTAGACATCTTTTTTATTACAAATCTGTAACATCACTGAAGCTGTTGAAAAAAAAAAAAACCACCAAAATCATATCAAATGCATATGTACACAGTGAATCATCATGTCTCCTATGAAGTTGGTATGGCAGATTCCATAAATTCACTCTTAAAAAGTTAAAAGTACATATACTTGAGCCTACTACAACTCCAGAGAAGCTGCTAAAATAGGCCACCAAATAAAACAGTCTATGCTTACATATTTACAGAATAACCCACATGTGTCCTAGAAACATGGACTATTCAGTAAATAAGTACTGGAGGACTTCGGATTATTTGTTTACATGGTAGGTAAGAGCTGCTTCATAGGTTTTCTTTTTATACACAATTCAATCTGCACACAATTACATGTTTCTTTAAAGCTACTGTTAAAAAAAAAACTGGAAGAGAAAGTTAAATAAGAACTAGATTAAAGTTTCATTAAGAATCCAACAAGAAAGTATCAAACACAGGTTTGAACACAACCAGTGAATGATTTCAGAAAAACAGTAATGCTCTGACACAAGAAGAGCATCAGCATTTTCCCTCTTCAGGGTCCCCCAGAAACATTCCTATCCAGTTCAGTGCTTAAGTTATTAGATACGTACTGGCCTGAGTAGGAACAAACACGTGCTTGCACGCTTACCTGAACGAGGGCCTCTAACCTTTTAGACTTCTAATTCTCTTTTAATTTAGTTCTTAGCCCCATATATTCAGTTGCATCTTGTTTGGAAAAGTTCTTTGTTAAACGTCACTTATATTTACACTTTGATTTTCTAAATTTTTCTTTTTTACACCTGAGTGATAATTTAGCTGTCACTTTGTGTCCAGTCAAATATTCCATAAAGCCATACAAGTCCTGTGCTACTGTTGCACTCTTGTACCAGTTTACATATGAAAAATGAGCATCAGCTACCTCTCATACATTACCCACTGACCCTTCTCTTACGTCCTTACTGGGTTCTTCCCCTTCCACACAAAGTGATTTTGTTTGTTCATCTGTTTATAGAAGCCCTGTTTCAATGGTTCACAAAGCAAGAAACAAAATGAGCTGGAGCCCAGTGAAGACATGATGACTTACAAATGCATTAAACTGGAGGCTTGGAGAAGGAATTAAAGCCCAATCAATGAGCACCCCAGGGCCATCCCAGAAAAAGCTACTTCACTCAGTTACAGCTGGAAACTCCAAACGTGCTATAGATGACAAGTCCCACATCAAGAGCTGCGTGCCTCTCTCTCATCAGTTACGTGCAATTAAGAAAGGGAACGTGAAGTTAAACAGCTATTATCAGCCAAGCCGTTTTAGTAAGAAGAATCACATTTAATGAGTTTCTTTCTTGCAATTTCAGATGCTCGAGTACAGCTGGTAGAAATTCAAAACAGCCGTAAAGAACTGTGACAGACGAATACAAATAGTACTGCAGCTTAAAAATGATAAAAAACACCTGAAAAAAAGTCACACGACCCTCCCAAAAAAATTTACACTTTGAACCTAAGCCAGTTTTTGAAGATTCCCTTCTCCAAAGCTAGGATGAAGGAGGAAGAAGAAGAGGAAGAAAGTGCAGATGACCTTCCAGCCACAAAGGTCTTGCGCCAATGTTTATTCATCGTGCCTTTGGTGGTATCTGGGGGAAGATCACCAAGTGCTGATTCTGCAACCACCAAGACATTCCTATGGAAATCCAGACCTCAGGCTAATACTGAACACAGAGTGGACCAATGAGCTGCATCAACAAAATAAAAACAAACTCAAACTAAAAGAGATGGGGAGACCCCAAATAGCACAGATCCACATTTGCGAGGGGGGCAGGAGGAAAGGGCAAGAAGGGAGGTCTATACAGTAAATAGTTGAACGGTTTATGTTACAGATGACTGGCAGTTTTAAAGAGTCTCTTCCCAGCTCCATTGCTGCTCCAACCCAGAAGGAAGAACTGAAAAGTGAGGAAGAAAAGGTAGGACATCGTCATGGAGCATGCAGGATCAGAAGCAGCAGAGTGGGCATGCTCAAATAAGCCCCCGCCTCTTTTTGTAGTCCTCCAAGTTCAATGATCGCCAAGGGGCACCATCTTTTGCTGGTGGAGCCTTGGAGGTGATGGCCAATGCTTTAGATTCTGTTGGGGATAAGAAAAGAGTGAGGATCAAAATACGTGTAAACTACAGGCTTTTACTTGTTACTTTTGCTAACAACTTCACCACAAAATCACATAGAAATCAGGTTAGACCTTCAGTTAATACAGGCAGTATCTGGTAGCTTATCTTCATAGGTAAAGCATGTGCAATTCTGACTCCGCTAATCCAGCTTTCTGATAAGAATACTTTCATTTCTCAAGAAAACTACTCTATAGCACACTGAAATCACAATACAAACAGAGCCTTTGGGGCCTTTCTGGGATCTCTGATAAATCCTTATTCCATGAGAATAGCAAGCACAAAGAGATACTAAGTGGAGAGAAGCAGAACTTCCTATCCATGTCTACAATGCACATTTGAACCAAAAGAAAGAAAACTGCACAAAGCAAAATGCCAAAATGGGGTTCTGATAAAAAAAAAACATGTTTAAACCCCTAGCTAGACTGTGTGTCTCTCATCCTTCTCTTTTCAGTTCCCTTCCTGCTTTTCAGGGTCCTTTGGTGCCTAATGCCTTGCCCTTATCTGCCTGCTAACCCTCTGATGTTCTTAACTCTCACTATCTGTTTCAGAAAGTCTCCTACCTCATTCTGTAGTCTTATGCCCAGAGTTCCAATCCTGACCAGGTCAGGAAAGACAACCTCTTCTACTTTCCCTTGACAAGGCTTTAAGTCTTTGTGCATTCTTACAGTACTTTCTCACTTGTCCTCCAAGAAACTTCACAGTTCTAATCCTTCTAGTAATGCGAGAAGGAATAAGCCTCATGAGTCAAATTGCACTGGTACACCCCCATGCTCTCCCTCCACTGAAAAACAGCTCAATAGGATGAGAGGAAACAGTTTCAAGCTGCACCAGGGGTAGTTTAATTTGAATATTAGGAAAAATTTCTTCACTGAAAGGGTTGCCAAGCCACCTAGGGAAGTGGTTGAGTCACCATCCCCGGAGGTACTTAAAAGACAAGTAGATGTGGTGCTTAGGAACATGGTTTAGCAGTGGACTTGGCAGTGTTAGGTTAATAGCTGGACCCTATGATCTCACGGGTCTTTTCCAACCTAAATGATTTTACTGATACTAAACTGTTCTTGCCACACATCCCAGGCTCTCAAAGTCAAGATCACAAAGAGAAAGGGTCAGCAAGTTTGTGCATATAAGCATACCTTCACTCTCTGCCCAGCATTTTGATTCCCCCAAAATTTTACTTCAAATACTATCTGCAATACCAATGTTAGGGAACAGTATCCACATAGCATGTACACAGATTATGGAGCAGGACATCAGAAACCCGTTTCTGAGGATAGATATGCTTTGATTAGATAAATTAACAAAACAAGTATTAAGGTAGGTATCAATGCTTATTAAATACAATACTCTTGTCTGCTCCCCAGAGATTCTGCAAGTCTGTACATACACACTGTAGACTGGAAGAATACATCAGAAAACACTCATTACCTTTCTCCCTAGGCATTTGGAACAAGGATATGGGAATCTACAAGCTTCCATTGACACACAATACGACTGTTCTTGTTTTCTCAATGAATGTCACTAGCAAACATCCACTCCTCAGTTCAAGACACCCATCAAGACAACAAACATGGAGTCTTTGCTCCCATTTTCAAAAGCCCACCAAGGATTTTGAAAGAACTATTCTGGAAGTGAGCTCTACCATTATGAGCTGGACAATCACACCCCAAATTCAGCAGGAACACCCACCTGAACTGGGAACCTGAAGATCAATCTTTACATCAAAGTCATGCACTTTAAAAAGATCTTCTGAGAGGTCACTGGCTGATTTGGAGTTCACATCCTTATCCTTCCCTTGACCCTGAAATAAAAACTACAGCTAAGTCTTCAGTCCTTACCAGACCAGAGAAACAGAGATAAAAAAAGCTTTTCCCCCACTTCTGTCACACACTTAAACACACTTAGTTTTAGCTTTCACATTGCTAGAAAAATACAATTTTCTTTCCCCAAGAAAGAAAAAGCTGCTTCTTTTCTATGATAATGATCTGCAAGATACCTATTTCTAGCACTGAAACATGCACATCTACTATTAGTCATAGGCTTCTAGAGAAAAATGATGATGGGGGAGAAATGTAACAGAGACAAAAATGGAAACTTGCCTTACTCATGTCCTTTGGAGCATCTGGTAATACACCAGACCCATATTTTGCATTAAGCTGGGCAAGAATGGCAGCTTGGACAGCAGGATCTCTGGACTGCAGAGGGGAAAAAAGAAAACAAAACATGAGAGAGAAAGAATTAAAAAAAAATCACTGTATTTAAATCCACAAAAACTAGACTGTCATTTTGTTAAAACAGGGCTCGTATCTACGAATCTAGAACCAGAAGAGGCTGTAAATCAGTTAGCCCCATCTTCAGGATCTGAGACACAACTGAAATCACCCTGATACCTGTGTAATGTAACAAACAAAAAGCTGTTCTTCAGAAAAATCTTTCTATGAGAAAATGAGAAATACTTCTCTTGTTGATATTGTTTGCTGCCATGACCACTAGGTGTATTTGCATTCAGCTTACAGTTCTGGCTACTGGAGAAAAGAAATCTTTAGAAGACTATTTTCTTTACATAACAGTTGTCTACCATAATAAAATTACTCAGTTATGATTCTTTCCTAATAAAGACTTGTTTCAGAAACGATTACTGAATTCAAACTCTGCAATAAGATTCCTTTTCTAGTCCCTTGCCAGTTTATGGAGATAGATGAGAACCAACCTGACCAGTTCTTCTTTAAGTACTGATATCAGAACCATATACTATTCCAGAACAAGCCTCAACAAAGTCAGATTATGTAGAAGTAGGAGCTGGCCACCTTGCTATCCATCATTTATACAGCTAGAGACTGCAGTAGCAGGTTTTGCAACAGCGTTATGGGGGAAGTTTGTGTTGAACTACTTCATCCATCACAGGCCCAAAATGGCTGGTATCCTCTCATTTCACAGATCTTTCAGGAAAGTTTCAACTAACTAGAAGTGAAACTCACATCTACAGCAAGCTGTCTCCCCAGAGCTAACTACTCTGAGTAATTCTATATATAAGAACGCAATAGACAAACGTCTAAGCCACAGCTGCTTCCCTGTGTACATACTCACATCACCCATGTCCTTCTCACTTTGCATTAAAAAATAGTACTTTTTTCTTCTTTGGGGATAGTGAAACCAGGATCTCACTCAACTGTATCTCACCCTGGCATCTGGAGCACTGACAGCATATAGCACAAATGGAAATGAATACAAACATTTTCCTGCCTGCTCTCGCATTAAATTGGATTCTTTTTCTCTGCAAATTGTCTCAATTGCACTTTATTGCACTCACGTTAGACACTATTGTGGGCTTGCATTGTCGCCTAGTAAAGGGGTCCATCTGTTGGTTTTTCATGCTATGACTTTCAGCCTGAAGAAGAAAAAGCACATGGTTTTGCAGTTAGCTGCTTGCACCCTTGCAAATCCTCCCACAGCACCCTGCCCATGCAAGCATTCATCAGCTATCAATAATATCAAGATCAGAGGAAAACCAGCAACAGCATTAGATTGGAAAGATTTTAACACACTTATTGTCCTATGCTTCACAGGGCAAAACTGTCCTTGTTGAATATAACATATCAAATAGGTGCACAACTCTCAGGATTTGCTAAACAAGCTTATTTTTCCTTATTAAAGGTGTCACTGCACAGAATATTTCCTTTACTTTTATTCTCTGAAGTCTCCTGATTTCTTTCCCAGATAACATGCACTATGTCAGTATTACAGTCAGTAATCTGCTGATAATTGAGCTGATCAAAAGAAAAAAGCAATCTCCTTTAAAATCATATTATTTGCCTGTATGAAAGAGTTTACACATCATTAGAAAAATCAGTAACTTCACCATGCAATTATCCCCCTTTGCATCATTACATCTCTACTTGTACATAAGTATTAATTCAGCACTATTTACCACAAGAGCCTTCTCAGACTCAACGATATTCCACTCTCTATTTCTCTGGTTGATGTAACTGCAGAAAGAGGGAAAAAAAGAGGTCAGGGGGAAAGAAAAATAAAGTGACTGTCATTTATCAATCCCTACACAACAAAACGCCTGATAGCACTCTTGCAGCTTCATCCTGATCACAGATTACTCTTATTGCAACACAACTGCTATCTGGGCTATGTGGAAGAGGATTTACATCTTCAACAGTTTTAAGTGAATGACAGAGGCAAGCAAACACTAATAGAGTCATCATGATACACATTTCATGAATATATTGTACAGGAAAGAAGAGACGAAATCTTACCATTAATTCACTACTGCATTAGTTTCTCTTTGTGTATTTTGATTGATATAATTTAAGACAGGAAGTTCGCAATATCTGCTTCTTACCTGATTGCTGAAATGTTTTTTGTTCGTTGACGATCCAGGGCCTCTGCTCTCTCTTCAAGTTCATTAAGCTGATCTTGAATCTGTTTGGCTTTATCTTGGTCCCCCAAGTCCTCAGCCATAGCCTTCAATCAAACAGTAACTCATTAGGCACTACTCCTTACCTCAGAGCTAGTCAGAGAAACAAGGGATAGACCCATGAATCAGGCAACTAACCCTATTCCAGCTGCAAATGCTCTAACCTGCACGGTAAGAATAAAACAAAGAGCTAAACTCTCCTGACAGCTAAAGGCAAAACAGGACTTCTTACTCTGAAGAACTCTGAAAACGTTTGAAACCACTTAAATGAAGGAAGGCACATAAATACTAGTCCCAGCATGAGGAGGGCAAATCAGTTGAATGATTTAATATCACTATTTACCAGCTCAGGAAAAGAATTATCATTTCTGCAACTCTTAAGTTGCCGCTTCTTTCAGGGAGCAGGAGCATGTCCTACTACACCACCGCACCAACAACATTAGCTCATTATGCCACCTGGTGACAACAGGCAGCAATTGCAGCCTTCTGCAATGGGAAACTAACCATTTACATATTCGTGAACAGTAAAATCATGACCAAACAGCACGGTTAAACCAGAAAATGTAAAACTAAGGATTAAGACAAACTCTTTATTTTTGCTGTATATTAAGCACTAATTTCTTGTAAAAGGGCTGCACAAATAAAACCAAAATGTGTTACACCTGTTTTCGGAGATACTGAAGACTTTGTTTTCTTGAATTCCCAGCTTTGGCTTCTCAGGACTATTAAGTCTATTTGTAACAGAAGGTCTACATGTAAAACAGTTCATTGACAAGTAAATCTTTTGGCAATGTATTCTTTTCAATATAAAGTGACAGTTCGGTCACCTCTGAGTAAAAGACAATTGAACATGACTTCTTTTTTTCCCTATTTTAAAAAGTATAGGAAATGAACTTCCAAATATGGTACTTCAGGGGGAAAAAGAATAAAAAGGAAGAGGTTTCTAGAGCAGCTTAAGACCTTCTTGTTTAAAGGACACAAAAAGAGCCAGCCATAATTGTTGGCAATTGCCCTTAGGAAAAAAAAAATGCAATAGCTTTAATTGGGTTCTAAGTGTTCTGAACTCAGCAATGAACCTTGAGATCCACCTTTTAGCTGCAGAGTTAAAGTCAAGCTTACTGCTGACTACTGCCAAAATCCAGATGAGCTCTTCACGAGTTCTTCAAAATCAAAGACTGCATTAAGCTTGCAGGCATCATCTCATCTCTCACCTTCTCCTTTAACAGCTGAGTTTTCTTCATTGCATAATTTGGAGGTGCTTTTCTGAACCTTTCCTTCTCTTTCACAATCTGTAAGATGCAGAGGAAACAAGATGCAAATATGAAATGTCTATTTCAGTACTTGGACACTAGAAGCAGTAGATCAATATCACTTTAGAAATGTACTTACTGCCACAGAATTTTTACTCATGTTCTCTCTGCTGCACTTTTAAATCTGTGACTTGGTAATGATTTAGAGCCCCATTACCCCTACTTACAGCCTACAAAAATCTTTTACTGGCCAGTATTAATCAAGTATTAAACTGCAGAAACTGTGATAAATGTATGTTAGCTGTCAGCTTTCCAGAACCTGAGAACTAAGTTGCCATACTCAAGTTAGAGTTCAGAGCTCTGCAACAGAAGTTCAAGAGGACATAACAGGGCACAAAGGATGAAGCAAAACAGGAGTGAGCACCAAACAACAGCTGGCTCACCGAGCCACTCTATTCAGTTATGCAACTTCATTTTGAGCCTTTTATCTTCTTCTTAGGGAGCAAATACTATGATCATTTTGCTTTGTAACAGCTAGTGCTCTACTCCATGAGTTCCTGTCACCTTTAAGCACTGCCACAGCCTCACTACAACACACTGTTTACCTCCTCAATGTCCTGGTCATTAAACTTGTAGTTGAGAGCTTCTTTGATGGACACTTCCTTCTTGTTTATCTCATCTAATGTGGGTAGCTGCATCCCAGCAGAGAACATCTAAACACAAGAGACAAAGAGGTTACTTTCCACTAAGTGTTCTTGGCAGAAGGCTGCTAAGAAGCAACTAGAGTCTGGTAAACTTACCGCTTCTTTCCACTTCATAAACTCACTTTCAGTAAATTCCTGATTTGAGACAAACTCCAAACGAAACACACGTGAATCACTGCCATGCCTGCAACGAGAAAGCAACAACATCCCTCTCTGATGGCACAGGGCTGTGATCTTGGATCTCTAGGTGTAAACTGATTCAAGAAGCCCCAAACCAGATGCTTAGGCTACTCTTGTGGCTCACATGCTGTCTTACTTCTGACTTCAGTCAGGTCAGCAAAAGGTCAGGAGCATAGATCAGCTATTTGTAGTAATTCAAGGGAATACAGACATTGAGTCTGCAGGAAACAGTCGTGGAATTGTGGCAGTAAAACCCTCAGCAGGAAACAAACAGATCTCTCTCACACCTAAACCTTATATTTGGTGGTCCATGGCATGATCTTCAGAAACACAAAGTTCCTTCATGTTTGGACCAGAAGTAACCTTTAAGCAGTACTGAATTACACAGTGCTGGAGCCAGTCCTTATCTTATTTTTCATTTGTTGGCCAAGCAAAAGCCAGAAATCACTAAACATTTTCTGTGGAGCACTACCTTTGGCACTACCACCTAACTACCACTACTATACTGCCACCAGCAATACTAAAACTAGTCGCCATGGCATAAATTTCACTCAAAGCATGAAGCTCTCTCCTGAGGTAGCCTAAGAAGTTACTGAATGTCATTGCACTGGATTTAGACAAGACATTCTCCACATGCCTTCCTGTTTCTCCCCAATGGTTAATGTCTTTTTGTCTTACAGGATGTTTTGTATTGTAACTTTTAACCTTCACCTCATCACTCTTATGAGGACGTGAGAGACTGAACTGAAATCAGACTCCACTGTCCATTGTCTCAAAGATTGGTCCGAGAAGCTGAGATGGGAGTCCACACAATCAACTGTCTGAGAGATGGGTGGGAGGAGTTAAGACTCCTCTGTCCATTATCCCAAGGACTGCTTACAGACATGTGCAGCTGAAGAGCTGGCTGCAATACCAGCAAAACTGGATGCACATGATCCACCAGGAATGTGCAGTACATTAAGAACAGAGGTACTCCCCCAGTACATAAAAGGGGGAAAAGGTAATTGCCGTGGTCCTCACACACCTCTGATGATGAATACGGACCCTTGTGGTCACCCACCACTGGTGACAACTACTGGCTCTGGATGACACCCACACCACTGAAGATGACTACAGAACTTCAGGACACCACTGGGTACACAATGGTGACTACCCCTCTGCACTCTGAATTCTTCCTCAATTTCCATGCTTTGTCCCCAGTCTGTCCTATTTCCTTTTAATAATACTAATCATCCTCTTTTTATATCTTTTTATAATAAACCAACTGATCAGTTGTGGTACTTGACCTCACTTGCGTCTTAATTTCACTCTGGGGATCACAAAAAAATATTTCCAACACTAGGTCTGACACTTTATCCAGCTGGACCCTGATAAATGGCCATAAGAACATGCTACCTTCAACTTCTTCCCTCCAAAGTATATTCTATGTTGCAACACATATACCAGACCCAATCCTGTATGTCTTTAAATGATACATATTTTCTCACATCTGATAACAGCAGCAGAGAAAAAGCTAAGAGTTATTGTGAAGCTCAGGAGGCACAAACTGCTCAGATGCCAATACAAACACAAGTCCCTGCATGAGATTTTTCTTTTTTTCCTCATTATTTCCATCATGCCCAAGGGGAAAAACAAATAAATCAACCAACCAAACCCCAGTATTCTGGCAGTAAATGTCGCGATAAGGTCCAGTCTGCTTTTTAGCTCTCATCTCCAAACCACACACTATGGCCTGGAGAGGACACTGATTCATGAAGTGATGAGGATTACTTTGGTATCTTACCTCAACTGTAGTCCTTTGTTTGTTCGGGTACCACCAAGCTGGTAAACCTTTGCAGTCTCTACCACACCAGTTATTTCAGCAACCTGTATCACAGAGTAAAATAAACAAGAGGTTTTTTTTAGTGTCCTGGAATATATCTGGCATATTCAAGCATTTTCACTAGAGATCAAAAACCTTAATCTAACAATTCTAACTACATCAAGGAAAGCAAGATTCTTCAGTGTACATTATCAGGTACTGAATTAGTTGCATCTGAATGCATGTATCACCTTTGAGTTGACAAATTATACCATCTGAGTGCTTGATGCAGTTTTTTCATCTCTCAGTTTTGCCTTCCTGACCAAATGGTGTTCACTTTTCTACTTTTTCTATTTCCTTCTCAATTAACACAGGTTTGGGTTAGCGTATGTCCCAAATGAAACACACCAGTGCTGCTCACATACTAAACACAGCCCCTCTAGGGACGTCTTATAATGCAATTTTAATTATTGCATCCTATGATTGTGCAGTTACAGCAATGAAACAGAAAATCAAAACTGTGTTCTCAATCACCCTCTCTTCTGAGGCACACTGATGTAGTAAAAACACTTTGTAGAAAGAACTGAAACCAGACAATAACTTGGGAACATTCCCAGAAATAAGGAGTGAATGTTACTCATCTTTACTTGGTCAAAGCAGACTCCTGAACTCTAGTTTGCAATACAAATGATTAGACAAGACAGCATGAACCAAAGCTGGAAGAACAGGCTTTGTCAGTGCTCTGTCTCTCCCACTAAATCTCTCTCTTCACCTAGCTGGTCTCCTCCACTTCAGCAGCAGCAATTACATTTTCTTATTCTAAGCAATCTTTTTATATTAATTACTCAAACAATCACAGGCACCTGAGAGTTGCAAAGTTGCAAATACTATATTACAGTCTTATAAAAAGAACTAAATCCCTTGGAAGTAAACTCACCCGATAAACAGGTTTGCTGTTGTGATTTCCAATGCCAATTCGGACAAAACAGCCAGTGACTGTCTTGGCAAAGAAGGGCATATGACACCACCGCTCCAGCTTGTGTCGCGATAACCGCACCCGGTTCAGCTCTTCGGGCAAGGACACTGGCTGGGACTTAGGAGGAATTTCTTCTTTCCTGATTTGGGAAAGGTGAGAAAAAATAAAGAAAAGAAAGTAGAGGCATAATCACCAGAAAAGGGGTCCTGAGCCAGGTAGAGCATGAGTGATAACTATGGAAATTGCTAGTCAAAGGAAGGATTTATCATGCATTAGTTGACTGTAGGTATGTGAATTTAGCATTCATGAGAAATTCATGTAAAGTCCCAGACTTGTTATCTCTGATACCACAAAGCAGACTCATAAACCAACGCAGTTTATAGGCCAATGCTTTAAGATAAGCCAGCACCTATCTCTACCCTGCTAATATGCCAGGGTTCTGCAGCTGCTCAGCTCTAGGATTAAACACATCTGTAAACAATAGTGTAAATGGGGCTCAAGGTAACAGCAGGGAACTGCATTTGCAACCCTATTCAGGGTAAGTCAGTCCCATGCACCATTATGTAGAAGCCAAGGACCCAAAATCTGAGCAAAGCAGGTGTACGCAAGATGCAAAACCACTTTAGAGACACTGAACTGCCCCCAGACAATCCTCTACAACAGCATGCGTCTACATGAAGTGGATCTTTTTATGAATATACACTTACAAGTAATTGTAGTGTAGTGTTTACTACTTACTCTTCCTCTTCATCAGAGGATGATGATCTGGATGAACGATCACTTTTCTCACTAGACTTATCATCCTCCTCCTCCTCTTCATCATCAGAGTACACTTCACTGGTTTTTAATGGCTGTTTTTTTGCAAGCAATTCAGCTGGGTTGAGGAGGACAGAGAATAAGGAAAAATAAGTTGTAAATTTTTTATAAAAGCTCCCTCTTAGAGCTGAAACTTTATTGTTGTTTTTAAAACAGAAAAAAAGGGGCAAGTAGCTGTTTATTTTATGCTGGATCCAAGTGCCACACGTTCAAATCCCCTAAGAAAACTAAGCACTCCATATTAGACATTCAAAGAGAGAAATCAAAGTATTTAAAAGCATCTTAAATCTCAGCTGTACTTATCTTCAGTCTCCCAGCTTGACTTCACATAGTGATACAAGATGGGTGTAACAGCTGGATATACGAGATAAAACTATTATGATCAGACAACTCACTGTTATTTTGCAAGTTAAAAATAAAACCTCATGTTTGGAGAGGACCACAGTAACACCCAGCAGAGTAACAAAAAAGGTTAAATCAAAAGTCTGGTAAGATCAACAAGATGATGTACCAGTGAAGAAACAAGTAAATGTAGACAAGGTAACACAAGTACCCTAAACACAGCTTGGATGGTTAAAGATTAAATAACAGAATCTAAGCAACCAATTCAAATCCATGAAATAAACATTATGAAATGCCATTCAATGGACTGCAAGAAAAGTTTGCTTTCTTTTCAGACCATTCCAAAGAGGGGTGAGGCAGAGAAATACAGCATCAGTGATACCCAGACAGTACCCAAGGATATCATGTTGGGCAAGAGACCAAGGAAAACATAGACACAGTTCATTGACTCCAAGGTGTAGGGCTGTTGAATTAACTAGAGACAGGAAATAGCACTTTCAGAAAGCTGTAATAATGCCTTCAAAATTGTAGCAATAGCAACACGCTTTCATACCCGTTCTGTTCTTCCTTTTCTCTCTTTCCGCCTTTAGCTCCTCCATTGCCTGAGATTTCTTGTCTAGCTTTTCATCCCGCTTTGATCGCCGCTCTTTGTTATGTGACATGACCTAAAAACATGCACAGAAGATCCCTCAACATCAAGTGCAATCCACAAATTG
Organism: Loriculus beryllinus; assembly: GCA_039877255.1. NCBI lineage: Eukaryota > Metazoa > Chordata > Aves > Psittaciformes > Psittacidae > Loriculus > Loriculus beryllinus. Next base: position 28,562 of record JBCJKH010049541.1, read on the forward strand.
AAATGCATTAAAACGAAGATTGTTCGCACACTTCGAAAGCTCCATTTTGAAATAGTTTTTTTCCCCAAGTTCATTTTTAGAGGCTATGGAAAGTGAAATCAATCTAAAGAGTATTTCTTTTTTCTACTTCAATGAACATATTTACACTTCAATGTTTCTGCCACCAAGTTCTAGTCTCAAAACTCCTTAAAGTTAAAAAAGAACTAGAGAAATAGAATGGAAGTAATTCTGCAGCAAGTAATGAGGAAAACCTTGGTGAATATTCTTCCAAGTCTTGATTCTTATCTAATCAAGACACTCATTCTCATTCAGTTGCACAGAGGAAAGTTACGTTAAAAAATATTTAAAGCAGAAATAAAGTCGTGTGTAAAGTCTGCAATATGGATCCAAATCTTGAATGCTGTAAATCCTCTAATCTTTTCAGTTTCTAATGGACCTACCTGGAATACCAGGTAGCACCGAAAGTAGTTTTTATAACAAGCATAAGAGACAGTAATTTGAAGTAAGTCAAAATAATTTCTAGAAGGCACTGCAAAAGAGCTCAGCAAAGATCCTTTTAAATATGCATATGTGTATACACATCTACACATTGTGTATTATATAAGGAACTACATAACTGTATACACACATGTATATACATATGGAGCTGAGGGGGTAGAGAGATGAGATCCAACGCACGTAACAGGTGCATAAGGATAAACTCATT
>JBCJKH010049543.1:0-10133 GCA_039877255.1 Loriculus beryllinus
GTTTTTGAAGCTACAATACCTTTAATAGGCAGTTATGCAAAACAGTGAAGTTCATCTGCTTGCTACACTGCAAAGAACTGGGACAGACTCAAAGGCATCTGGAAGATTTTCAGTTTAAAGCAGGACCCATCATTCCCCAAAGGCTGCTCGCTTCTGTCACTTTGGTCAGCCTGCTATTGCACAACACCAATAGCTGCGGCAGGGCCACCAGTGCTTCCTCCCACCACCACCAGTTCCACAGGAAACACATTCATACTAAACTGATTAACTCATTTCCAGAGAAGGGGACTGGTTGGGTTACTTTCTCCCAGCACATTAACACAGCCATAATTTAATTCTTAATGGTAAAGGATAAGTGCTAGCCATGGATTTCAGCTATATCAGAGCAGCCATGCTGTTTAAGATGCCATCCCCTTCATGAGGGTTTCCTGAGGCACAGCAGCATTGCTCCAAATGGTCCCTCCTATATCACTAGTGTCTAAATTTCTAATCTGGTTAACATATTTTGCTGTCAGGGTTAAGATAAACCATCTGGACAATACTGATACAAATTCTTTCTTGCTAAATGTAGTTTTTATTGTTATTTGCCTCATTTCCTCCTAATAACAGAACATTGCTTGTGTGGATACACTCCAGTGACATGAAAGACATTTCTATCAACTTCAGAATGTTTCACTACATACTCTTCTCTTTATTTCAACATCACCAGTTTCTTCTTATGAAAATGTAATATTGGAACCGGCTGCTACAAAACACCAATTCCATCAGTGTCCTGAAATTGATAGCTAATTATTTTCAAGCTCACTCATTTTAAAAAACTACCAGTTGGCTTTTCAGCCACCACATCAGAGTAACTGGGTACTCAGAGTTTTACTTCTCTTATTGCAATTCTTCAGTGACTCTTATTTCTGCTGTAGCAATTCAGATGTTACACAGCCTATGATCCAGTGACTTCACCTAGTACTGTAAATCCACTGCTATATTCACATGTAAGATCATGCAAGCGTTTATGCCTACCTGAGCAGCCATTTAAACCAAATTCTAGCAGCACAAAAAGATCCACAGACTACGCACAAAGAGCCTATCATTCCACATACTCTTTGGCTACTTCTTACCAGCGCATCAAAAATTCTCCTGGAACCTCACTGTGTGCTTAACTTTGTGTGAGATACAGTAACAGGGAAAGCCAGGTTTCATATTGCCCCAGTCTTCTTTCTAATCACTTGGGTCAATTCAGCATTTCCCACTCCCAAGACTGCTGCTCTCGCAGTTTGCCATGTGCTGCTCCTCTCACTAGCTGTGTCGCTGGTTTTACTTCCAGTTGCTTTTTTAATTTTACACCAAAGAGTTAATATTTTCAGAAAGAAAAAAACCCTATCAAGCAGTTACATAATTAAAACTTTCTAATATCTAACAGTAATTTAATTCCTCCAAATATAGCTCAATGAACACAGGCAGCTCAAATTCTGACATAACTCACACCACATTACTCTGTGCTGTCAAGCATCAGTTTTGAGTTTAAAAGATTATACCCCAACTCCAATTTCTCTTGGCTTTCCTGTCTTGGTTAGTTATGGCTGTTCATTTCACAAAAAGCTATTTGTTGGGGAAATATCAACACTCTTCACAGTATCCCTGTTCTTCAGGGGAATGGAAGATGCTACAGAAGCGGCCAGCCAAGAGACTGAATGGAACATACAAGAAAAGCAGTTACAGCACACACATCCAAACAACACAGCAGTGAGCTGCCTCAAGTACAACTTCTAGAGAGACCACCACCCCAGCACTTAGCTCGCTCAGCACGGACCATTACTTACACAAACATGCACATGCAGTCCAAAACTGCAAAATGTGGTTAACATGCTCAGGGAGAAATGGGGAAGAGTCAAAAATTTGATTCCATGATTCTATAGAATCCTTTTTCTTTCTTTCTGGAGATTTCAATTGCTGCTCTTTCTCTTTATGTCTAATGTCTTTTCTGCGATATTTGCTACTATTCTGCCTTGTACTGCTGAGGGACACCTTCTTGGTTAGTAAAGTATTTCTGATTCCTTAAGTGTGTGTGTATATATATATAATATATATATAAATATATATTTATATATGGGGGGCTTGCTTGGTTTTGTTTTTATCCTAGCTGAAGCTATTTTAGATAATACCCTCTTCTCCTTGAAAGCAACTTGTTAAGTAAGCCAAAGAAACATCAAGCAAGTATCAGGGAAAAAATATTGGTCTTTTTCACAAATCACAACTTCTCCATCCATTTCTATGGCCTTGGCCAGAACCACTGTCTTTCATGACCTAAACCAGATAAAACTGAAAGGGCAATTAATAGCAATGTCACAACAAGAGTAAGATGCCCTCCACCAAATTCAAAAGATCCCTGATGAAGTGAAGGTAGCAGCAGAGCCATGGTGAGGGATGGCCATCGCTTTCAGACGGGACACACATTCACTCCCAATAAACCATGCCTGTCTCAGAAAAGCTTTCACATGTTTTTCTTACTTTCAAAATGTAGAGTAAGGTATAACTTAAAGACATCTCGATACTTAAAATTAAAGATTAATTTTAACCCTAAAAAAATTATAGGGTCCTTTCATGCCTGACATCCAATACCCTGATGGCACATCCAAATGCAATGAACTGCCTCTCATGTTTCAGAGAATTCACTTGGTGGTGTCTTGCTATACTGGCTATTCTTTAATAAAAAGTATTTCCCGGCACAGAACTGAAATTTAAACCCAGCATTATCTTATATATACCCATATATAGGATTAGAGTTGCATAAGCAACATCAGTTTGATCCCTCTCTCAACGAAGGCTGGTTTTACACCATCCCCATTCCTTTTCTTGCAGGTGCCAAGGCTGAAATGTAATATGAAAAAGAATGGACAGGATTGAGCCTAATGATGTACTACTGCTCTTCCCAACAACCCCTGGGTGAACAGTCACTATAGCGGAACATGACTGGATTTTGCCTTTGATGTATAAACTCACAATTTAGGAAACACAAACATCTAGGTCTAGCAAGATAAACAAAGACATCATTTGTCAACACAAGCACCACTAAGGACTAGATATTTACAGGTTCGTATAATCACTGAAATGGTACTTTATGATATCACTTCTGTTCAAAGTCTTCTTCCAATCCCAAAACACCAAATTCAGCACGTGAATATGCTTTGAGGCGGCCCAGCTCAAATCTGCTCATGCATAGGGTCATGCAAAGACAATACAGATGGCAGGATACAGAATTTTTTCCAGAACTAAATAAATCGATGTATCAAATCTTCTTGAATGTCATGGCACCGTGGGTTAGTTGGTTGGTTGTGGGGTTATTTTTTTCTTTCCAAACTGTTAAAATACCATGGATCAAAGGGAAAAAAAATAAAAAGGGTGAAAATAAATAAATAAATAAATAAATAAATAAATAAATAGATAGAGAAAAGGCAGCTCTGTTCTTTCCATTCAAATGTTTGACTAACTGGAGATCAAAATTCACCTTTTTCTCCATAATTGCCAGGCAAACCAAATTTCCTTCTAAAATACATATTCATTCCATAATATACAAATGAATACACCAAGGCAGAAAGGTTTACAGTCAAATGCCAATTTTCTTAAATGGCTCACACTTTAACTTGTTTTCTTTTTTTTATACCATAGCCATGACAAAAGATTTAATGGCCATCATTACTCAGATGTTTTGTCAGCATACCATGATGAATGCACTCTTTCTGTGTGTTATTCAGAGTTACCTCACAAGATCTCTCTTCTGTGTTACATTAACAACACCCTTCATACTTAACAATTTGATCTATCACATATTTGACTAATGTTACCCATTAGAGTTCTGTGCAAAGACTTCTTCATTCAGGGAAAGGTAGTTATTAAAATTAAATATATCCTTGCCTCTTAAAAATGTATTTTCTTTAATTACTAATATACATTAAACAGGATCAATCCATTAGTTTAGATATCCCATAAGCTGTCCATGAAAGTAAGTGTAAGGAGAATATATCATCAATTAATTATAACCATTCTACTTGACCTGTGGAGACGGTGCTACCTCATCTCTCAAAAATCTCCCCCCTCTGGAACATGAAAAGGGAACTGTCAACAGAAACAAGATGAAAAGCCAAAATCCTGCTTAGCTCCAGGGCATTGTGAAAGAACAAGGACAAGCTGCACAATTGCATGCCAGGAGGCAGAGAAGCCACACTGCAATGCTTGAGCACCAAGTCTCCCAAATCCAGCCTTACACCATCCAACTTGAAAGGACATAGACAAAACAATGGGAATCATTCAATAACATCAATCCCCCTTGCCACAACATCTTTGTCTCCTCTTTTCCAAGCTGCTTTGTAAAAAGAAACGAGGAAACTACAAGAGCAGGCTAAGCACAAAGGGTAAATCATCATCTGGAGGCTCCAGAGTCCCCAAATACACCTTCTCCAACTACTAATAGGACATCTCCTTCACCTCTGCCCTTTACAGCAGTCACCAAAACGTTTGCTTCACCCTCCTCTCTCACATCTTTCTCTTTTGGGTTTCCTACCTTTCATTTGATTTTCTAACTCCCAGTGCTAGAGGAGGAAAAGGGCGCTATGAACCCCAGCCAATATCGTGTTCACTCTGCTTGTAACCCTGCATCCCTGATCAGTCCTTACCCTGTACATACAGTGTGCAAGCTCCTCAGGGCCAAGAGCTTCTGATCCATAGGTGTTTGCATGCTGCCCAGCACAACTCACCACTGCAGAGCTAAATATGCTGAGGGTCAGGCAATAAAGGCCTGTGTACCAGGAAAGCTCAGAGGCTGAATCAGAGTGAATTCAACCACAAAACAATAATGAAGCCTCAAGCCCCAAGCCCTGCTTCGAGAGGCACACACTCAGGGCAGAACAGCGCATGACTATGTATCAGTAATACTGAATGAAAGATATGAACCTTTCCCTGCCAGAACTCAGAACCTACTCCATTTCTCTATAAAATACTCATTTTTGCTTAAAAACTTAAGCTACTAATGGACATTAAAATGTGCTTTGGACACTTCAACTAATAATTGACTTTTCAAGTAAACTCAGTTGACTGTGAGAAATCAATATGGATTTTTAATAGCACCTATAAATCTTGCTGTATCTGACATAACTTGCAAACAAATAGTTTGGGGGTTGGTTTTACAGAACTTGGATTATCAGCCTCAAATAAACTGATCTTCCTATTCCAAAAGACTACGGAAGCTTTTATTTATATTTTTTCCCAGCAGTATTTGTGCTCATTATTTTTCCCAAAGGGTCTTCAGAACTTAGTACATAGCAACTGAATTGAACCTGTATAAAAGCTGGCTAAAATAATACATCAAAAAGTACAGTAACTAGAAAAAAAGGCATTTTTCATACTTAGATATAAGTATCATAATATCTTCACATGCAACTATTTTGAGCAGTGGGTTCTTAGCTTGAGTTGAATCCTCCTTTGAAAACATGCCTTTAATTGCAGTTAACATTTTACTTGCACAGCAAGCAATAAAAAACAAAGATGAAAATATAGCATTAATGTTCCCTAGAAAAGTCCTCAATACATTCTTTATTTTACATTATCTGTCATTAAAGATCATACCACAGAGGCACTGACCACCTATGCATTCTCCTGTCCTGTCCAAAGTGTTTATTTTCCCCTCTGTCCTCCGGGTATTACTTGCACAATTAAATCTCCCTGAGATCAGCATGAATTGGTTGCACAAATGCCATAAGCTACAGATGAGATTTGAAAACTCCAGCTCATTATATCTGCAAAAAGTGTTTGACTGGTTTTACACATAGGTGAGGGCATCAGTCATTCCACACAACTGCAAACAAGGGCACGCGCAATGTACTGCACTATCACAGACACAGGCACAAAGCTGGAAAAAAAAGACCTATTTCAGACCATCACTTCATGAGCAAAATACCTCAATGCCATAATTAAGATAGAACATTCTATTTGTAACTATTAATGTTATTATTAGACTGCAGACAAAACTAGGTATACTAAATTTTTAATACATTTGCTTACAGCATTATCAACGGTCTACTCTATGGAAGAGCCTCTATTCCAGTTTTAAAAGCACAGAAATTATTCAAGACTTGGAATTTTGCAGACAGACTCCATTTTTACCGACAATCTTCACAGATAAGTGTGCTAAGACATAAATCCTTTCTGGTTCACCATCTGAAAGCAATCAATGGCATGGTAGAAAAACCACACATTTCAGCAGAGAATGAATCCTTTCACTTATTTATTTTTGATGCAGTCCTGCAGCAGAGATGTGAGGATCTCCCATAGGGGACCAATTAAGTAATTACTTAATGACTGGATCTGTGCCGTAAGAAAAACTCTGTCTATATTTTTATTATAAGGGGACAGCCTGAAGAGGAAGGGGAGGGGCAGGAAAAACCACTCTGCCACACTCCAATGTATGTGACAAACTGGATTAATTTACCCATGTCAACATTCATTTCAAACCGCACCTCAAAGCCAGAAGTCCATTTTCAAAAGGAGACAGCTGTCTGTAGCCACATCCCAAAGAAACCTGCCTGTCATAAACACCACCCCACAGCCCAGCAACCACAAAAGCCACTTCAGAGTAAAACAAAATGGGTAGGTTTTGGCAAAAGGAAAAGTAACTGATGAAACACCATTTCTTGCTTTCAGAATTTGTACCAATGTCACATCATCACTTAGCACAAAAACATTTATCCTGGGAACAACAAACACACAAATTCATTTTATGACAACTGTTCCTTTTACAGACCCCAAACATTTCTGGAATGCATTATCCTTTGTGAAGAATTTGCCTTCTGTATGGTGAGAAACGCTGGCTGTAAAATGCCACCAAACCCGCAATAAATCCACTTGTTCTAGGTTCAGAGCCGCAGTACACTGCACCACAAGCCCTATGTGGGGTTTCTGCTCTCCTCTCTCTAGGAGATGGGCGCTGCTCCAAAGTAGAGGAAGGTCAGTGGGGCTAAGGGGGGTTATGTTTTTAAGTGTTTTTCTTCCAAACCTCTTGTCAAAGATTTCAGAAACAAGGCGTTCAGCTTACACTGAACAGCACTGAGAGGAAGAGGATGAGCAGTGTCTCCCACACTCCTAAGTTAACATAAACAGTATCTAGCTGCAAAATCAAGGACCATTAGCTGTATTTAAATAAAATACAATGCAGTGGTTCCTGCAGTCATTAGAGGATCAGCAGGATCTGACCAGATTGCTATCCACGGCAGAGCTGTGCCCATGGACATGCACTGCAACTCATGGCCTGATCCTGAACCGAGTTCCCTGCCACAGCCTATCAGCCATTCATCTGCCCGCAGTTCATTTATAACTAAACTTAGCACAGGAAAAGGACACTTCAAAGAAACTATACAAAGTATTGTGAAACACTTTAAGAGGTTTATGGCATTCAGGGAAGAGTAATTCTAACCTAAAGAGAAACATCATTTTGAGCTAAATGTGCTTTGTTTGGCTGTCACTGGTTTTGTGAACTGTGCTACCTCAACAAATACAAGAAATCATGTTTCTCTCATTTCACATTTATATATAGTCGGACAGGCTTGTAATTAACAGCCTCACAAAGAGAGTCAGCTCATGAAATTGAACAGCAGAAACTGAAGAGAAGTGAGGAGGTTTGTTTGGAAGGAAAGTACCTACCCGGAACACAGCACAGTTTAAATGGCTTAGTGCATACTTGCTGCAATCTGAAAAAATACTACAGCCATGATATCTATGATGAGAATGCTTCATATGAAAACCACCACAGGATTAAGTTCAAGACAGGAATTTCTCATGCAAACTTTGCACTCTGATCTGAACTTTTACTGTAAGCATTCATTTTCAGTTCAATTATATTTCAGGGGATATTTAGCCAGATCTCTGGAAAATCTGACTTGCTCTTGTCTACTTCAGGAATTAGAGGAGACCAGAGATCACAGCTGTCTGGAACAAGATTATGTTTGTAAAGTACAAAAATATTAAAGATGGGAATACTTTTAAAGCAAACAAACATAAAAATCTCAAAGCAAACAGAGATATCTTTCATCTTATTAAGAAAACATGTGACTATTTCCTTTTTCATTCTGTAGAAAGGAGTCTTATTCAATTGCATTTAAAACCCTCACAAATTCAGAGAAGCTTTCTCCTTCCACACAAGTTTCTAACCATTTTTGTAAGCACACATTGTGCAGCGAAGAATGTTTGCTGAATAAATGATGCCACCACAAAATAAAATGCACCAATTCCTGCATAACGAGCTCTTGAAAGAATTCCAAGATTAAAGGAATATAAAAAATGAATTACCCTTTTTCACCTCTCAAGAGAGTAATCCTACAGGTCAGCTTTGAGGTACATCTGAAACAAATGGTAAACTGTTTGGTAAACAGAAGGATTTTTCAGCAGTCCTTTTGGAAAGAATCATGGGAAAGTTTAGATCTAATCACAGCATAATGATGAGTTCAAACTAAGGTTGAATCTTTTTACACATCCTGCAGACAACATGGAAAAACCAGGGGTTCCCAGGGACCCATTCATATTAGTGTCCTACTGTCTTGGTGTTTACTTCTATAAAGTACTGTTGTTTTAGAAACAACTTGAACATACTGCTTATCATCCCAGTAAGACACCGGCGTCTCGCTCCCTGTCACATCATCAAAGGGAAAATAAAAGTAGCAGCTGAATGTACCAGAAAACTCATGAAGCTTTTGCAGTTTGGGTGCTGCTGCTGCTGCCGCTTCCCTGACCCCAGCTAGGAGAGGCAGATGGTGGGACTAAAGCCTGCTGTTATCTGTACGGCCACAGCTAGCACTGGCAAAATACCTCCAAATGCTTCTGCTCCATATTACCAGTACCTGATACGCATTTCTGACTGAAATACATTGCATATGCACTTAGTAGAGAGGCTCTCCCTGAACTACAAATACAAGAATTGGGAATTCTCTGGAGTTACAAACAGGCAGAGAGCTTGGACATAACCCCTCTGCTCACACCCTGAGCTCGGGTTGTGTCGTGAAACAAACCTACAGTAAAGTTCCCAGGGTTTTAACTCGCTTCCTCATTAACACGAGAGATGCGATCCTTGAAGGAGCTGCAACTGCATTGCTCCTTGCACTGATGTAAAACATCCCACCTACGCTTAAAACAAAACCAGTGAACTCTCAGCTGCAGAACAGCATTTGTATTTATCTGAAAAGGGATGGTAAGTCTTTAATTATTAAACCAACTGCATTTAGCAGATGGTCAAAGAAAAGTACTTTTAAAAAGTTGCCCAGAGGGTTGTAAAAACGAACAAGCTAAAACAGCTGCCAGCTGGTGCGTGAAATCAATAATGAGAAAACAAGTCCTACTGTAGCTTTGTGTTCATTGTCTGGCCGAAGACAGCGAGGACAAGGGAAGGGGACATCACAACCCGGGTGAATGGATTACATGTATTTAATTAGGGAAAGACAAACAGCTGAAGTTAGGCTGTAAGCAGAGAGAGTATGCAAGCACAGCCTCCACAAGGATGCAGGGGATAAACAGGGAGGTGAGCCAAGCCCTCACCCCACATGTAGCCTAGTTGTGGCACTGCCCAGCCCGGCACATGTGGCACCAGCCTGGGGAAACAAACTGGGCTTAAGCAGCACAGGAGCCAAAAAAAAAAAAATAAATAAAACCAAGTTAGGCAAATGTGCAGAGTGTTTAATTTTCTTCGACTGGCAACAGTCTGAAAAGGAAAAACACACAGAATGAGTCAATGAAAAAGTTAGGTCAAAGCTCCTCCATATTTGAAGTGCAGCTTAGCATATCAACTAAGGTTAAATGTCCATCTCCCAAAAGTAGCAACTTTGTTATTGCTAAATGTTATTCTCCAAACTGCACTTTGGGTGCTGCGTTCAGATTAGGATTTTTTAAACCATGGGCCTCTCATCAACTTTAAAACAAAAATATTAAATTTCTACAACAAGATGTCAAGACCTCCAGCAAAAATCTAGAGGAGAATAAACAGGATTTAGGAGGTGAAAATCGCATCAATTTTAACTTTAAAGATTTTGGTTCATTCCAATTAAGAAGAAAACAAAACAAAACAAAACAAAAAATAAACACCAAAAACCAAAAAACTCTTT
>JBCJKH010049546.1:0-40695 GCA_039877255.1 Loriculus beryllinus
CTTGGGCAACCCATTCCAGTGCCTCACCACCCTCACAGTAAAGAATTTCTTCCTTATATCCAATCTAAACCTCCCCTATTTAAGTTTTAACCCATTACCTCTTATCCTATCACTACAGTCCGTAATGAAGAGTCCCTCCCCAGCATCCCTATAGGCCCCCTTCATTTTGATCACCTACTCACTGCTTTAGTGTAGTAATCTTATATTTCAGAATGAGAATCCATTTCACGTGAGAGAAAAGGAGATTTTCTGGTTAGGTGCTTTTTTAAAAACGACCAGATTAAGGAATCTCTCAGTTTAACATTGTTTCAAAGAAATATTATTTTTCTAAGTTTTTTGCAATAATCCCTAATCCAAGTAGTTTCAAACCTGCAGCTGAACACTAGCGGTAGACCAGAGAAACAACAAACAGATCATTATAACCGCCATAACAACCCGTGTTGTACCTGCAATGTTTGACACCCGGAAAGCTTCCTGGTTCTTTGGTGGTTTTGGTCGATTCTGGCTCCTTTGCTTCCCTCCTGTGGAGCGAATACTGCGGAGATGGACCTCGGTGGCTTTGAAGAAGGCTACTGTGAATGGCTGCTTGTTCTGTGGGCCATGCCTTCCAATAAGACCCGCCAGTTTGGGATTGATGCTTTGCCCTTAATGACAGAATGGAGTTATAAGAGAGCCTGCAGTAACTTTTCATTTCGAGCAGACACAGTAAGGGTAGCAAGGAGAAGAGCCGCTGTGTGGTTGATAAAGGTGATTCCCAGGCATGTGACAATCCACAAAGGGCCTGGACTTGATCGGCAAAGCTGTTTCAGACAAAAGCAGCTGAGCACAGCTAACTTCATTTTATATCTCCATGTAAAAGTTACATAAAATAGTCCTACATACAATTATTTTACCCTAAATCCACTTAGCATTAACTTTCCTGCATTCTTTAGAGGGGTTTCTTTAAGTTCACCAAACCATAATTTGAAGTGATCCTATAAAAGGAGCCATAAACTCAGCCCATTGGAACACTAAATTCCCACTGGAAGGTTATTAACTTAAAATAAAAATGCCTCTTTTAAAAGGTTGACAGAGCTCCAGATACACTGTAGCTGAGAGAAACAAATACTTCAGATGTTTAGAGACATTTTGCTTATTGCTGTATCTCAGCACCGCTGTACCTGATAATTGTGTTGCAAAGCTATTGATTGCTATTCATGTTTCCATCATCCTGGACTTTTACAGTAATTTGATTTTTGGTAAAAGATGATTAGGTGCTTTATCTGCAGAATGAAATCAATTCCTTACAAAAACTGCAAGGAGGGGGGATGGCAGTGGGAAACTCGGTATTTCTCTCCATTGCCTCCAAAGGATGCCTGGGTGCTGCTGTGAAATGCAGGGGTGATATCCAGAATTATCCTGTTCCAAGCTACTGAAGTCAAGCTGCTAAGTCAAAGCTATGTTAATGGCTTTTGTGATCCTTTTGCTGAGGACGGAGCTGGGCCTTGTCAGCCGTAAAACAAATATGCCAAAGGAGAGCTGGTTCTTTCCTAGAGGAGCCCTGAAAGGCAGCCTGGCCAGGGAGAGCAGGCTAAGGGGCTCTACAGACTCCTGATAAAAGAAATAAGTCCTTATTTTACCTGTTTCTCAGTACTATGTGAAAAGAAGCTGATAACTTGCAATATTTCTAGGTAACATTCTGTAACTGCTGGTTTTAAGATGAGTAAATGCCAAGGCTTATTTATAAAGTAGTGTCTTTATAGGAGTGTTTCTATCTTTGCTCTTGTAAGTGGTCAAAAGATTGGTAAGTGTGAAAGACCCAGAAAAAGGGGGCTGTGGTCAAAGCTCAAGGCCAAGAAATGAACTGGCCTTGGCTGAGGTCCTTTCTACAAGAGTGCAGCTCAGTGAGCAAGTCCCAAGCTGCAGTATATGGGATGTGTGGAGAGGACTGTCTTAAGAGGTGTTTTAATGGGAGCTTGGCAGCAGGACAAGTGCCCTGCATGGCCAGGCCTTGCAAACTAGATAAAGCAAAACTAATCTCAGGATGGGGCACCAGTTAAGCTTGGCCAAAAATAGCATACGTAAAAACCCACGTAGCTAGATTTATATGTGGACATGTATCAACAACTTCACCTTCTGCTTAAGCTGCTTGCAGGAAGCTTGTCCAAACAGTTTTCATTTTAAACACTAGAGGTGGAGCCCACAAAGTGCTCAAGCAGGCAGCCGATGCTAAATAGGGAAGTAGTTCCACTTGTGCTCAGGCTTTGCCAGATCGAAGCCTTATTTCCTGAGAACAAGCTCAGCTGCAGGAGTTATTCCTCACTGCGTGCTGCTTCTCGGGCTTTTTCTTGCCCCTTCAAAGAAGCCTTTTGCTTCCCAAAGCTGTTTAAACCATCTATGGCTGTGGTTATTCTAGTGTAACTGATTTTACTTTTACCATGCCTCTAGGGAGTAGGGCAGCAGTATGGAGTGAGGGGACCTGACTTCACACTGATAAGTTTAATGGATTTGCATTAGTGCAGCGATAAGTATATCTGATCAATTAATTCCTTGTGTAGTATCAACAAGTCATGTTCAGGACCAGTATGGTGGCAGTGTAATGCTCTGTATGCAAAGTAGCATATTTCTCTTAATAAAGATGGGAAAAAATCCACTTTAACTTTCCTATACATCCAGAGATCAAGGTTAAACACAAGGACACGTGTAGTCACCATGAGACAATGATAAACTTCTTCCAAAATAACTAAAGATGTACTCTTGAATCAGAGGGCATAGCTTTATCTGCTTTTATGAAGCTGCTTTTTTAATACTGTCAAACATAAGATCTTAAGTCGCAAACCAAGCAAACCTCATCAGGCAGGGGCTGTTCCTGGGTGCTGGGCTCAGAGCTCACTGAAGGTGACTGTCCTTTTGCTTGATGCTTGTGCTGATCCCCATTTTCTAAGAGTAAACAAATACCCTTTGATTCCAGCTTAGTTCTACTTATTGCTAGACTTAGTTGGCAAGATTATGAAGAAATATAATGATCAGTTAATTTATTCTGTATAATTTCATCTGGACAGTGCTAGCAATGTCAGAATTTTTCTTAAATAGACTGTATTGGCTCTGTGATTACAGATCTCTGTGTAATGACAGCCAAAAAGAAAAGTTGGGGTGTTTTTTTTACCTAATTCACTTAAAGCTCTGGGGATTGGCCAAGTGTACAGTGTTGCATCAAAATCCTGCTGTGTCTGCAGCATCTGATTTCCATATGCAGTCCAGGTGTAAAAGCAGCTCTCAGACACTCGGTCTAAATCCAAAGGGAAACTTTGGGAGCAAGGAAGGACACGTCCTTGCCATTCAAAAATAGAAAGAAAATTTCACGTGTATGGTGGAGAAATGTGAGTGCAAAGGTGTGTCGCCAAGGGACTTGGTTACAGAAGACAAGCATACAATTGGGTCTTGTATCTTTCTATTTACCTTTTGAACACTGCGGCTGTCTTTTCTAACTTTAATGGCAGGCTGATTGAAAGTATTTTGTTAATTTGCTTTGAGAAAGCAGCAAGTTACTTTTCAAAGGGTTGAAACCACATACAAGCTCAGCTAGATTTCTCAGGAGTGCAGTAAAAATAATCAGATCCTAATACTCATTGAGTCAAATAATAGATGAGACTGAACCTGAGAGTTTATGTCTTTGAAAGCTTTCTCTGTGATAGATCTGGCTGTATGCTTTTAAGGGTCCACTTCTAATTGCTCCAGGAGAGCAGCCAGAGTTACTGTAAGTGTACACAAACTTGCAGCATTTCCTTGAATGCAGGATCCTGAAAAGTCTCTATAGAAACCTGTAACAGATTCATAAATCAGTTGCATTCCTCCTTAATGCTGAAAAACAGGACTGACTGTTGCTGTAAGATCACTCGGTGAGGATGGGGGAGGACAGAGTGATAAGGCTTTATCGGTAGAAAAGTGTGAGTGTGATAACGTAGTGTACCCATGGTGGTTAGAGATATTAAGCCTGCTTTCAGCTATCATGTGGGCTCTGCGGTTGGGTCTTGATGGCTTCCCTATGTATGAACCATAGGTGAGCAAATGTGCCATGATCATGGACACAACTTCTGTACTTCAGAGTATTTCATTTAGGAGGCAAGCTAGAAACTAAAAATACAGACAAGTGTTTCAAAACAGGTTAAGCTTGTCTTGGCTGTTAACTTGCTTTACTGTTTTAAGAGTTAATCTTAACTTGTAAGTCAGGTTGAATTTGAACCTTTGAACAAAGATGGCAAAAGGCATCTGTCATTGGGGTGGCAACTAGTAACTTCCACGGTGAAGCTCCTGCTTTGTGTCTGTGTTTGGGTTTCTGCATTCACTGATCACTCAGAAAGGGCAGGTTAAAACAAACCCTGTGCACTT
This sequence comes from Loriculus beryllinus, assembly GCA_039877255.1. Lineage (NCBI taxonomy): Eukaryota > Metazoa > Chordata > Aves > Psittaciformes > Psittacidae > Loriculus > Loriculus beryllinus. The sequence goes on from JBCJKH010049546.1 coordinate 4,369, forward strand.
CTCGGTGTGCAGGTCTCACATAAGTAAAATCACCTTTTGTGTAAATGGACACTGTAGGGAGCCTGTTTCAAAACTGCTTTGCATGGTCCTTATGCAAAATACCACATACTGGGAAAGTTTAGAGTGTTGCATAAAACCCAACAGCATTGATGAATATCTGGAGGATAAAAACATGTCCTTAGATAACTACATTTGGAGTATATAAAATAGTTTTGAACTGGGTTTTGCTTGATCTCTCCTGTAGGGCAGCCAGGCAGTTTCAGGTGGTCTCAGGTCCTGAGAAAACCCAGAAGATCCAGGCTAACTTGGTTTCCTTGTATAAGTCTCCAAGTGAGCATTTTAACTTTAAGACAAACATGACTTTTTAGTTAAGACCTGGTTAGCGGAATTCCCTGTCTAATTCTAAACACATCCTTTCTGGAGACGTTTCAGAGCCAGACCTTCCCACCCAATCCCACATCTCACAGGTTTTTACCATAAGCACTCTGCAGACCCTGGAGTGTCGACCAGACGTGACTTTACTTGTCCTTTCTACTGCAAAGGAAATTAAAATGGTTTCTAGCTGTTTTCTGAATTTAAAAGGACTTTTGTGCCAATTAACACCAGTCTTCTACACCTTGGTTGTCTTTCTGCACATACCAAAGCTTATTCCTCTCTCCTCCACTGGACTGCACTACTTGCAAATTAGCAGAGTATATGTACCTTGACAGGGAGGTGTGCGCGGCTAATACTGAAATGACTGCAGGCAGGTTACCAATCTGTTACAGCATTTGAGTATATCCTTCATCTGAAATTTGTTTCTGAATTATTTTGCTATAATTACTATCTCCATTTTAGGCAAGTTCAGGAAGCAATTCAATAAATTCTGTTCAGAGTACTGAATGTTTAAGGCTTCCCCTGGCTGGGAATTGTGTACTTGAAACAGAGACTCACTGATTGATGTTGGTGTCTGACACTCACCATCGATGCCTTCCACGGACAGCTGCAGGCCAAGGTTGTGTTGGGGATTCACCACCCAGTGATTACTGGTTGCAGTAATGTCAAACACCAGCCATCCTTCTTCTGCAGCCCAGATTGTCCGAGAATCGAGAAGGAACAAATCTGAATCCCTGAAAAACAACAGCGTAATTCCCAGTTACCCTTGCTTTCCTCTGGAGAGTCTATAGGCATCCACATACATGCTTTAAGCCTTCTGGCAATAGGCAGATTCCACCAGAGGTGGGCTGGCACATTTTCCCATCTAATCACCTTCAGATGAAGCCCTCCTCTCCCCTTCAAAAAAGGGAGGATGGGTTGAAGCAGAGTTGAGGTGGTTTTGGGTTACTTTGCTGTTACAGTTAACCTTAGAGCTGCTGACGCAACTTCAGAACAAGCGCTTGCCAGGCGCAGCTTCGCAAAATTATTGTTTGCATATGCAAACTTGGTAATTGGGCAGACAATGCTGCTCATTATCCTTTCCACACATCATTTCCTGACTTTTATACATAATTGTAGCATTGGTGCAAGCCAGCTGGAACGCTAGAGTGCGTATATTAACATATGCAATGGCTTTTTTAATGTGTTCGTCTGAGGTTACACATAATGCATTAAGGCAATAACCTTCTGCGCAGTCGTAAGTCCGCGTTACTTTGGGTGGCAATTTTCTTTCAATTCATTGCTTTATTTTTTTGAAAGGCCGCTGCCGAGTTCTTCTGGTTGAAGAACTAATACCAGAAAATGAGAATCAGCAAAATAAGAGAGGATTTCATGTGCTTGAAAAGGGTGAAATCAGTCTGGATTTACCAAACACCACCTGGCAGAGTTCTGTAAAATGAAAACCTGAGAAAACACAGCTTCTGCAAAGGAAGGAAACTTCCTTTATCAGAAATTGAGAGACCTAGAACTTGGAGGAAAAAATTGGATACTGGTGCAGTTGCTGCATAAAAAAATGACTTCACAAGAAGAACAAAGAAACACGGTGGAAGTGTCTAGACAAGTCCCATAAGAGCTGCTTTTGTACTGACAGCGCACAAACATGATAACTTGTTTAAGTGTAATTATATCCTTTTGAATGAAGAACTCTCCTCAGAAAACCCTTTAATCATGTCCTCAAAGCTTAAAGAAGGCCTTATTAATTTTGTCACTATTGATTTGTCAGTGCAAATAGATATATTTAACTTAGTTTACACAATGCCTCTTGTTTGCATGAAATATCAAGTAATCAAAAATGAATGCAAGAAGCGCTGTCAGCACAGCGGCCTTTGTCTTGTAGCTTTTAGTGATTCTCTGCCCTGCGAGATATCAAGAAATTAAAGGCTTTTGTCCCACACAGCTGACTCAAAACAGAAATGGAGTTTTACTGCAGTGTTTTTTTACTATCTAGCTTCCCTTTCAACCTTAGTGGCCCAGAGCAGGTAAGAGATGATGTTTTTCCTTCATGAACTAATAGATGCCACTGCCTCTGGCTTTGCAACAGCTTACATGAAATTAAACTTCTGCAATCAGAAGCACATGGTTAGCCCATCATCCACGGTGCATTAAGAGAAGGATTCTGCCATTTCCTCACCAATGCACCATATCTGTGGATGCCACACAGCTGGAGATGTAGGTAGAGCAAATGCTGCTGAGGGTGCAGTTAGTGTTGCATGTGGCAGCCCGAGGGAAAGCGCTGGCTTTCTGTCAGCTGTTTCACAAAGAGGAGGCAAGGTCTGATGCTTGCAAGAGATGTTTTGCACATACAGGATTATAATGACTGATTCCTCCCTTCACCCAGTATGTCCCTGCCATGGAGGAAGGCATGGGAGAAAAGGGAGTTTTGTTTTCTTTTAAGCAGAGTTTAGGTTTGTGGAAGAAGCCCTACATCAGAATGGAACGTGCTGCAACTCTTTCTTGTGTATGGGGAGTATTTCAGTCAATGTTTGGGCAGCTGAAGTGGGTGGCTCAGGAAGGGGCTGTGCTGCAGCAATGGAGAGGCTCAACCCATCTGCTGCCTCAGTCAGCTCTACTGGGTGCACCTAGGACAGCTGAGGATGGATAACCCCCTTCCTCCACACAGACATTAGCTACAAGAACACAAGATGACTGAACTCTAAGCGGGGGACAAATTTCCTGGGGTTTCATCCCCACCCAGAAGCAATGGCCCTGTTCCCACAGTGCATGACACAGCCGCATGGACACCTCCCATCCTTCCCTGTTTACAACAGGCTGAACAAAACGCATCCCAGAGGAGCCAGGGACGAGGGAGTAGTACGGATTGGCCCGTTCCAATGGCTGAGTCCAAGTTTCCAGAAGTAAAGAGTTTTTATATTCGCATACTGCATCATTTAAGCATGGCCCCTGACTGGAACTCATGATTCACACAAGGTTTAGTTCATAGGGACTTGGCTCGCTTGGTTTTTCTCGCTTGTAGTTTGCAGGTTGAAGATAATAGCAATAATGATAACTTTATTTTCTGGTTTTAGCTACTGCTCAGATGCAGCATTATTACTCAGAAAAACCAGCCTTTAAGCTTCCCATGCTGACATGATGCAATCAGGGTAACCAGACAACATGAGGCATCAAGTACCAGGGTGAGTCAGTCTGGGAAATTGTATAATGCATTTGTTTTCCTGTAGTTACAGCAATGTGCAAACAATAGGCCTGGAGGGGAAGCTTGAAGTGAGAGAGATCAAAGGGACCCACTAAAGGGAAATGTCCTTCCCACACACACTTGGAACATTTGGACCCAGAAAGGCCACATGTCAGATCCTCTCTTGAGAAGTTCAAGCACTCCTGGATTAGCACTTTCCACTCTGGCCCACCAGCAGCGACCAGGAATAGGATGCAGAACCTGACTGGAGCTGCAAGCAGAGGCTCCTGAGATTGTGGCGCCTGTTCTAATGAAAAGAAACCTCTTGTTCTTTTAAAAAGAACAACCTCTCCTTAAGTGAAATGCTCTCCTCTCCAAAGACTTATGGCAGACAATGTTAAATCACTAGCTAATAGACAGCAAGCCCTTTAGACATCATCGTTAGACAAGACAGAAATGGCAGAGAAATATTATCTGCTTAGACTTCAAATGTGCTCTAAGAGTTTCCATGTAATAACTTGTCATATGGGATAGTGCTAGTTAATTCTAATGTGGCTGGTTTTGGTTTTAGATTTGAGATAAAGATCTGAGTACAAAGGGAGGAGGTTACTAGTGCACATCACACTTGCTGGTCCCTTATCTAACAACTGTGTGCATATTTAGAATGTTCTTGGAGGGACCCCGTAATGCCTCTGGAGCCAGGAGGCAGAAAAGCCCTTCGGTTCTTTGGCTGTGCATTCAATCCCTTCATTTGAGAACTTCAGAGCACGTGAGGAGCTACACTGAACCGCTTACCAGACCAAGAGATAGCTAAACGCACATGATCCTCATTTTACAGAAAATTAAGCTGGGACATTGAAATGTTAATGTTGAGATTAGAATTACATAAATTATGAAGCCTGGATCCAGACCACAAATATGTTTTCTTGAGACCACATCAAAATGGCTCAGCACTCAAAGTACCAACATCGGCGGGAGTGTCAAAGCTTTCAGCAATAATAAGAGCTCAGGGCTTTCAGCTCAGTTTTGTCTGGCATCAGGCTATCAGTGGAGCCTAAGATGAGGACAGGAGGCTAACACTTGTCTACCAATAGCTCTGGTAGTGTCTGGCACTGGATACCAGAAAGGAGAATCACCTCCACTAGAAAGCACACCCAAAAACTTGTCTACAGGTCTTGTAACTGCTGTGTGATCTGTGAATCTGCCTTCTTGTTTTCTAGACTCAAAGGTGAGTAAGAAGCACTGCAGGTGGTTGTGGGCTATGCATGTGTGTCTGGAGCTATGGAAGTGGAAGAGCTTCTGAAAGGGCCATGGAGGGCTGATGGCATGAGTGGAGCAAGAAAAGGAATCACAGGTGATTAGTGGAAGAGAGAAAAACTGGAATGTGGGGATGAGTGGAAAAATATGGGGAAACAAAATGCAGAAAAGGCAAGTAGAAGTACTCTGAAAGGAAACAGTGAGGAAGAGAGTTACCATATTGCAATGTGATAATTCTAAAGTAAGAGAAAGGATGAACAACCATGACGCATGGGCTCTTTGCTTTTTACTGGGGTATTTTTTTCAGCCTCTAGGATATACTTTATTTTGAAACCATAAACACTAGAAACATATCTAAAAATAAGTCCAGCATCTCCCCTACCAGCTGCCTTGACAAGTTGGGGTATGAGGAAGATCATGGAAGAGAGACTTGGTGGAAATACAAGTTAGCAGCTCTTCAGTAGCAAGAGAGAACAGGAGATGAAACTGTGCATTTATAAACCTATGAGGTCTACACTGCCCTAGAGTAGTCTTCTTACCAAATAGCCCCTGCTTTTGTGTCTGTGTTCTTAACTCACTTCCCCATCCCCCTCATCAGCTCCGTTATTTCAAGCTGCTGTTTGACAAGTGGTAGTAAACACTAATGGGCACTTCCAAGTGGGATAAAAATAAATGGGACAAAGGACAGGCAGCAGCAGCAGCAAAGGTGACTGCAGCTTTCATTACACTGCAAGAAAGCTGACTTCTGTGATGTGCTGGCACTCTGGGCTGGGAGCAGACTTGGAACCCTGGCTGTGTCCTGGAGCAGTCAGCCCAGGGCCACTGCCAACAGGTCCTGCAAGTCCCCTGTAATCCCCAAATTCAGGTACTGTGTCAGCCCAAAGAGCACACTGAGGCTGCCCAGCAGCTGCACTGCTCTAATCGCTACCTGCTAGATTGAGGAATTACAGATTTAATGATATTTCAAACAATAACCATACTGTGATACCTTGCAACAGCCTTTGAATGGCTTTACAGGTATGGGTCAATCCTCCCGCTTCTGTTTTAAACTGGGAAACCCCAGGCATGGATATGTTAAATGTTGTACTGACTTGACATATAAACCACAGCCAGTAAACCAGGAGCACAATCCTATTCTCATGACTGGTGTTTTAATCCTAGAGGGGCCGTCTAGGTGCAAGATAGCAAGTTTACCGACAGGCAGCCCAAGGGCAGAGCTGGCATGGGGGAATAGGGGCAATTCACATCCATGTTTGAGCAGGTGGAGGGAGGAGAAGGCAGAAAGGGCACCCTGAGAGGGTGAGAAGAGATGCAGGGTTAGAAGACATCTGTTTGGATCAGAAAGCCGCAGTGTCCAGACTCCAGCTCGCTTGGTGTCATTGCTCAAAGCTGGCTGCAGCTGTCCAACAACAAGCTTAGGAAAATATTTTTCAGACTTTCCTACTTTGAGAGGGCCCCAGGATCTCCCTGGGCCTCTCCCTGGCACATTTGCAACACCCTCAGTACGCAGACCTGGTGCAGCCGTCCTCCCACACCTTCCCTTCCCTGCCTGGGATCCTGCTTATCCTTCCCTCTCCCTCCCTGCTGATAAAAGCCTTCTCCATGCCCACAGGAGGAGCCACCAGCCAGGCACAGCCTGGAGTCTCCTCCAGGTGAAGGGATGGCCACAGCAGGAACAGAGTTTGCTGGAGGTGGTTTCCAGGGACTGGTCTGAAAATTGGCTGTGCTGGTGCTGAAACAGATCTCTGAGTTTTGGTGGATCTTGGGAGAAATTACATTCACTGTAAAATTTCACCAAACTCTTAATTCTGGTGTTCCTTTTCTTAGGTAGTGTTTGAGAAGGGTAAGATCTAGGCTTCAAAGACTGATTAAGAGTGGCAATGGGAGTATGTTATAGAGAGACGCAACATTGTTTCCTAAATATGAAGCCTCTGGTAAAGGCAGTGCTGAGAGAAATGAAGTTACATACATCTCTCTGGCACTTTATATCCAGCTGTTTCTATTCAGCATTGAATCGCTGTTCATTAGTGCATCACTTAGCCGAGCAAGAGCCCACTGGGGTATGCAAAATGCCTCCTGCAGCTACTCAAGTGCCTGTGAAGAGCTGTGCCTTGCTAAGCGAGTTCAAGATTTGTCAGAGGTTTTGCAGGCTGTAGTGGCTTTTAGGAATGGTTTGAAAGCGATAACTAAATGCAGCTCTGTTCTTAAAGAACTAAAGTTCCCTACTTGCTAAGAGCTGAGCACAGTCATCAACTGACTTGCAGAGAAGTCACCGTAAAAATAAAAATCAAAGCTATTGTCAGCACCTTTCTAGATGGTGTCAGTTCTTGCAGATACTGTCATGGTGCTGGGCCGCAACATTAAAACAAATTGTGCCCTTCCTTGTAGCACCATCCCTGGAAAGATCACCCTGGTACTTAAAAAAGCTCCAAAAGAGCGGCACATCTGCTTCACGGGCTGGGTGGGCCTAAGCCTTCGTTACTAGAATTACATGTTTCAACCCACAACATGGAAACAGACTCCAATCAATGGGAAAAGGGGGTCTGGAAAGGGCTCAGGTTTGATCTGGGTGCTGAAGTGGTGTAGTCTGAAGCACAAACTAAAGCGTTCCAGCTGCAAGTCAAACCCAGGAATGCATCATGCAAGATCTTATTTTTCTGTAGGGCTGGTAACATGAGCATTCAGACCATCCACTGCCTTTGAAGCCTGTGAAATCCATAATGGCCATAAAGTGAACATGTAGCAACTACATTTCAATTACCAAAGGCTGGTCAAGTACCTGGCTTTATTCTCCCAGTAACAGAACTCCCATCAACTTCAAAAGGGTTGGGATTTACTCCACAGTGCAAGTGCTGGGTCCAATGAAATCGGAGATGTAACTCTGGGCCAAGGTATTTTAGCTTCTAAAGGTGCAGACAGATGGGCAGAGTCGAGCTCTATGTTGAAGGGAGCTATGCAACCCACATCTTTTCTGCAGCTTCAGGTTAATACATTGAGGATGATGCCCTGACTGACAATTTACCCCAGAACCGCATGGGAACTTTTTGAAAACCCACAAGATCAATCCATTGCAATAGGAGTTAGGTATCCAACCTGCTTGGCTGCTGTCAGAAATCCCACTGCATACCTGTACACCTCTTCAGCACTTAAGTCCCCATGAAATTCTTGCTTTGGCCACTGCTCACAACAATAGGGAGAGTCTGAGGGCAACAGGTGTTTCTTTTGCAAATTAGTTCACAAAGTATTCCACGATTGCACTGTAAAAGTTCAATCATTTTTCTCAAGCTCATATCTATAAGCTTTATTTTAACATTCCCTGTATAGGTGCCTGCGATATATGACCTTTACCACCTTGTAGCAAGCCTTGTGCCCTGTGATGTGCACTCCCTAGTACTGGAATCTGCTTTGCTTTCCTGCAGTACCCAGGAGGGAGGAGTTGGAGGCCTGAGCAGCATTTGGATCCCTGATGGCAGCTTTTAGCTCCCACTAGCAAGATTAGTGACCACAAACAGGGCCTTGATGTCCTGCTGCTCCGCACCCTTCTCAAGTCGCTCACTGGCTTTATAAAACTCTCTCCCAGCCTTTTGGGTGAGACCATGAAGACCAAACACAAGTTGAACATGAGTCACTGGACTTTGTTATGCACACGAAAGCTTTGAGACATGTTATATTAGTCAAAACAGCAACTGTTTGCACAGTGTTTATGATATAAGGAACATTTTTGTTCATGAATGTACTTGTTTGCTTAAAGTTTAGATCTGAGATGCTTTGTGCCTAAGGAATGCCACACATGCCTTTTTATAAAGGAGATGTTGCCAGTTCGACAAGCTTGCCTTGCAATGAATTCATAGATTTGGAAAGGCCAGAAAGAGTATTTGATTATTTATTCTGATTCCTGATAAACACCTGTAATAACATCATCAGTCTGACAGAGATATAATGTCTATCAGCCAAAGTCCAGAATGGCATCCCTTCTGCTGCAAAGGTCAGGGCAAGGTTGTTAAGTGTCTGCCCACAACTCTGCAGGCAGATGGGGGAGAACTTCCACTCTGTGTTTAAATGTCAGTACTACTGAGGGGCAGGATTTCAGGAATAATGTGCTGTGGGTGCAGCTGTTTGCCTGGAAAAACCGATGCCTGTGTTTTTCACTGACAATTAATTGCAGACAAGAGCTGTTGCTGGTTAGATACCTGCCAACCTGTCTGAACTCGTAAAGCAAGTCGTTAATTGTTGAACTGCTCATACTTATGGTTTATTTGAACTGAGGGCACACCATCACACCCTCCAAACTGGAGGCTCATCTGAGGTTTAACTGAAAATCAAGCTTTCAGCATATCAGATGGTCTCTTCACCCTCAAAGAAAAACAGATCCAGTCAGCCTCAGCTTGGGCTTTCCAGCTGCATCCTGTGCTGGTTTCATGTCCCTAGAAGCTGTCCTGATCTCTGCTATGTGTTGGTGTGTTACAAAGGATAGATGATGCTGCAGCTGTTCCGGGGGAGCCTGGCACCAAGCCTGTCCCTTGGTGCACTTAAACAGGAGGTGCTCAGGACTGGAGAGTACCTGGTGCTCCAGATCCTGAAGGGCAATTCCAGCAGTCTCCTGGGAGATCCCATCGCTCTCGCACCATCACAAAAGCACAGGGAAAGGGGAAGCCATTTGGGGTTTTATTGTCCATTGTACCTGCCATACTTTAGGGAAAAGAATCTACAAAGCCAAACACAAGCAAAGGTTTCCTTGCCTGCGTGGGGGAGAGGGTTTGGCTTTGTTTTGCTCTTGTTGCTAACAACGTCAGATGGGTTTGACTTTCCAGCCTGCTCAGGATGAGACAAACAGCCAAGGAAGCATCAAAGTGAATGGGTGTTTTTTGATCAACGTCGGAGAGAGTTTGTTTTCTTTCTCCATTTGCCCAATGACACACTGCCTTGGATGACTGGTCTGTGACAGAGCCGGTTGGAAAATGTCAGTGGAAAAATGCAGAAAAAGAGCAAATATTTTTACAAATGTTAGTGACAATATTTTTACCTTTGGTCAGTCCAAACCAACAGGAGTATTTTTTTCAGGACAAACTCTTCAAAACTCTTCACTGCCTGTGCCAAAAATGCATGCAAAGGGTGAATACGCACGAACGCTTGTTAAAAAGTGTTTCTGTGGTGAATATGATGCAGTGAAATTGCATCTAATCTAGTAACTGGAACATCTGTATAATTAGCAAGATTTCTCACCTCTTCCAGCCAGTGTTTTGTGTTTATGCCAGCCCTTTGCATACATTTTTTCCTTTAGGAATAAGAATGTGTGAAGCAGACACTTTGCAGAAACATTTGCTGCTCCCCACGTAACTGTCTGCAGTGGGTACATTGCAGCCTCTCTAAACATAGTGATAACACACCTGTGACTGTATCATTGTAAAATTAAGACACTAAATATCATCCTAATTCTGACAATAAGATTGCTAGCCTGCACCTACCTTGCTTATCAGGATTTGGACTTCCTGCCATCTGATGAAGGACATTTACTCCAACAACAGGTTTCTGGCAATTCCCTAATGCCCCAACACTCTGGTTAGAGCCTCTTCATCTGCCAACACATCTCTTGTTTCTGCTCTTCTCAAGAGTGAAAGTCATCCCTGCATACTTGTACCTAAATAGCTCCTAAAATGCAGTAAAGGGAGGCTTCTATCTCTGGAAGAGTCTAAGATGGAATAAACTTAAATGCTTATGGTAAGCAGGGTAGCTAATGGGTCCTGTGCACATTTGTGTCTTGTCTTCTCCTCTAAGAAAGTTTGGTTAAAATGGATAGTTTAAATTATCATTGTTTGATTAAAAATAGATTAATATCAGCATAGTCCTCAAACCCTGCAAATAATCATTTAATTAGAAAGGCCAAGGAAACCTTGAGTTTTAAGCCAGAAAATTAGAATTTCAGATGTTGGAGAAAACACACCAGTGGTTGAACAGTTTTACCATACAGCAAAGCCAGTAGAAATGCTCACCATTTAAAGGAGTTGATAAGGTTTCCCATCATATCTCAGATTTTTTTTCTGCATTTTTATTAGGTCTTATAAAAATATAAAGCCAGTGTCCTGATTACGCTGGTTTTTTCTTATCCTTTTGGACTTTCTCACTTTAAATCGCTAGTGGTTCTCTTTCATAAACCTAAATTAGGGATTATTACCCCATGTTTAGTAGTGCTAAAGAATAACTTTTGACTAGCATGTGACTGTAAATACTTTTCATGTAAATAAATACGATCTCACTTTTGGTAGGATCTGTACGTAAAAGAAATATGTGCAAATGAAAGTAACTGCCTTTGATAAATGGTTGGGGATTGCTGATTAATTGGAACTAAAAACAGATGAGAAAATTGAACATATGTTCTTATTCAAGTTCCCTGGAGGATCTGTCAGGGAGCTTGGCATACATTAATAATTGCTTGGAATGGATTTAATAGCTCATCTTGTAGTTTTGCACACGCAAAACAATCAGTCAATATAAAAAGCATAGTGTCATCTGTCTTTGTTAATTAGGGATCTTGAATGCCATTGGTAATAAAGGCAAGTAATTAAGCTACAATTAGAAAGGAAGCATTGGGATGTGGTTTCACCACCTCAGAATCCATAAGCGGCAGGAGGAAGAGGGTAGGTCTTCCAGAAACCTTGAAACACTCTGAGTTTATGACCTTTTCCTGCAGTAGCTCACGGCCAGGCTTGTTGGCTCCCCAGCTACTGAGTGCTCCCAGGGAAGTGCTGGGGATACTCTCTGGGTACTCCCATGCCCTTGGTAGGTGATCATGCTTGGCAGCTCTGCATTAGCATTGACTGAGATTTCACTGTATAACACTGATGCCTAAACCAAGCTCCTGAGACACTTTTGCTGATGGCACCAGTATTTCTAGGAGTATTGGACACAACTCTCTGAAGGAACATACTGTGCTTCAGCTTTCACTCTGATTTCCCTGTGGGTCACTCACCTTCCCTGGTGCTCCTGGAGTACTTGGTAGACACTAATCTGGAACGTTTCATTATCGAAGCGTTCGCGGATGTAATCCTTGTATATCCTGAACTCAGCCGCCGTCACCGCTTCCCCCTCTGGGATTCTGGAGAGATCAAACCTGAACTCTCGGTAGTGGCAGCGCTGATGGTGAAACTCTCTGTCATGCTCCACTGAAACAGAAAAACAGCCCATTAGCCACCTGCTTTGTTCCCTTTCCCCTCGCCACCAAACAAGCTTGAGAGTCACCACAACAGGAAAGGGCAAGAATATCTGATTGCAGCATCTCATGCTGTTGTGCAGTTCATTAAGGCATGTAGGAAATACATGATTCTCTCTGGGCTATTATAAGCATATATGTGTTTATCAGACTCTCTTTGAAACAGTTTTCCAGCTGGCTGGTATGGGGTGTGGGTGACCATTGTGCTTTAATGATTTTTGGCAGCTTCATGCTTGACAAGTGACTCTGGACATTTGCCATCGATAACGACCACGCTGCTGTGGGAAGGAGCTGAAAGGAACAGATGGGGCTTTTCAGGAGTGCTGGTTCCTGGCCTGACTCTGCTTCTGAAAACTGCACACGCATACTCACACACATGTATATGGAAATTCCAGCCCTTGATGCTGTTCACATCAGTGACCCACATTTGGTGTCAGCTGAATTCATCACAAGCTCACAGCCCCACTCTGAAAGGTCAAAGCTTTCATTCTAAAGTATCTCTAGTGATCAGAGCTGTGAAGCAAATGTTCAGATAAGGACCTTCTTCCACCTCCCAACCCTGACTGTGAATTAACAGAAAGTGCCAGAGACCTCTAAGACAGTGTTAGGACGGTTGTGTTATCCCACCAAGTGACAGGTCTGCCTGTCTTCTGATGGGCAGCTGATGGTTGTATGTAACATTGCTTCTAGATGTCGAGGGTCAGTGTCGTGAGGAAAAGACTTGACTGTCCTTCAGCGAGGGGAAGGCGAGATGTCAGTGCCCTGTCCCAGCACATGAAGTGAAGCCCTTCTTGGAACAAATTCCAAATTAAATAGGCAAGTCAGACAAAGGAAGATGGGGAAACAGAGGTATGAGATGAACTGACTTGCCAGAGGTCACACCACCTCACGTTTTAAGAGCTGATGTCTGAACCAGGGATTTTCCATATGTCCCAGTCCCGTCATCTGTCCACTTGACCTCCCTGCAGCTCAACTGCACAATTCAAGTAGTTAGCTCTGAGATTTTCTTGGCAAAGAATGTGCCTTTCTACAGGCCTGATTCTCTTCTGGCAGCGGCAAATCCATTGTGTAAATCCATTGACTTAAATGGAATTACTCTTGAAAAAGAGGAGTTTCAAGCCTAAGACTGGAAAGTGCTATTTAGATTTATAGCGCTGCACAGCACAAACGTACATCAGCTCTCGTGAGGGCCTCCCCTGTGGCAGGGATGGAGCATGGGGAGCTCTGGGATCCAGGCTGTGTCCAAGTGCTCACACAGAGCAGGTTCAGCGCTGCTCTGCTGGCCGGGGCTCAGCAGCTGGCCACAGGCTCTTCCTCCTCTCACACATTACTTCTGCAAGGAGTCCAGGACTCAGAGTTTGCCACTGTGTGATTGCTGTTCAGGGAAATACTTCAGAGCTCTTTCTAATAGCTGGGATTCATCATAGCAGAGTTTTTTAGGTATGAAACCCCTAAACTTTCCAAGGCAAAGGCAATTAAGTGCAGCAAATGGTTTTATAGGTTGCGCAGTCTTAGCGTGCACTGAATGAACAAAGTTGTTGTTGCACTTCTACCTAGAGCATCTCGTACAGCCTGGGGAATATCACTCAGTCTCTTGTACCCTGAAGCAGAGGAATATTGTGAATATTCAACATAATTTACAAAACATTTGGCAAGCTAAAACTGCCCTGTAAGTCCTAGAAACACTACTGAATGTGCCTCAATCCCTTTCCTCCAAAGCAGTCTCAGTAGAGTAAGATATAAAGAGTACGATTTCAGCCTCACAGGAATTTGTCTGTACCTAAATAACACAGGGGAGGAAAAAGTATTTTAATATGGTATAGTTCCTTTAACCACAACTATAGAAGAATGAATATAATGTCGTGTGGTTTTAGTCATATTGCAGATAAGATCACCAGCAGGGTGTACTACAGAGAGGTCTAGCAGTAGGATGTACCAGTGTGATTTGCTTCCAAAGACATGGGAAGGCTGAATTTTCAAAGGAAGGTGGGTGCACCTTTTCAGTGTATGTATGTGATGACAACTACATCGGCCAACACCGGCCTTTAGCTGCACTTGATACACACAGTCTGACAACAAGCACATGAAGATGAAACTTTTTCAGGTGCTGCTGGAGTTCACAGGGATTCCCAATGCAGAGCCCTAGGAAAAATGTGTCATATTAGTATGAAAAATTAACGGCCAGGGTCATAAAATAGAAAGCCCTGAAGTTTGAACTTTCCCATGCTTTGCAGATGTTTGGATATAGGGTTTTGGCCTGAGCCATCTTTAGTGTTAAAGCAAACATTCCTGTGGCTATAGTCATCAAGATCATGAAAATATGTGGATATGTAACTGAAGAAAGAATCCCAAGAAACCCTTCAACTCTGTTTATTGTTTTTCCCCTTTTTCTTTGCACTCTGGACCTATCTGCTGACCCAGAAGTAACAAATCCTTTCAGAACTAATTTATGAGAAACACTGACCCTGAATCAACATCTGTTAGATGACTGCAGTAAATCTTATTACATAATTAAACACCAAAATCTATGTTAAAATAACGTTAAGGGTCTGACTCGTACTCATAAAAGCAAGACTCTTCATTATGAAGGCTGAAATCCTATCCTTAATTCATGCTGCTGTGTGCTGGTATTTGTGAACATATGGTACAGTACATACGATCATGTGTTTTTTGTAGACCCCAGTAATACCTTCAGCACAACAGCACGAGGTAAGCAGGGGAGTGCTCAAGAAGCCCAAGTTTCCTGGGTTTGATGGGTGTTAGTCAGACCTTTGACAACACTGCGACTGGGTCGTTTCCAATTAATTACCTGAGGAGTTTGAATGGGGGGAGAGGGAGGTGGTGTTTTAGGAGAAAAAGGAAGAGGGAGTGGAATGTTCACCCAAACAGTCAAGAGAATTGCTCCAGCTCTTTGAATACAATTGTAGTTTCTCTGCTAAAGAGCTATAAAATCCATGATCCCTATTGACACAACATATCATTCTTGAAGGACTTGGTCATTCTTGAAGGACTTAATTTCAGCTCTTTGTCAGCCATTATGTGTTAAATGCTCCCCTAAAAGTCATCAAGCAGTATGAGTATTTGCTGGGTATACTTAATAGCCCTTCTAAGTAAAGAATTTGAACTCTTGTTTATCCCAGGTTCATAGTTCTTACAAATCACTACTACCTAAAGGCTTTTAATGAATGTGACTGGTATGAGCCCAGTTCCTAATTTCAAACATTGGAAATTCCAGCTCAGAAACTGTCACAATTCAAATGCTTTGGCAAGGCAGCTGCTTGGAGAGGAAACCAAAGCTCTGGATGTGCAATCAAAGGTTGTAAAATATGAAATGGACGAACACCCCTGAAAAATAACTGTTATGAAACAGAATGTGTGCCTTAGCTTGGGAAAACAGTGGATTTCCTCTCCTAAAGAAACAATCCAAAGTCACTCACAGGTGATACATGTGTAAATTCGTGCCTCTCCTCATGTCTGGAAGTGGCGTCGCATTTTGGAGGCACAACCACTGCAGACAAATTTTGACCTAATTTAACACATGGCTCAAAACCTGCTGGTGCAAAATAACTCTTGGGCATGGTGAGTGTGGCAGTTAACTGTAGCTACGGTAGGTGAGGATCATCAGACACTCCCTTTGGCACAGTCCTTTGAGAAAGGAAAGGTTGAGATGATGGGGCTTGGGAGCTGTGAGATGGAGGCGGAGAATGGATTCATGCAAAAAATAAGACACTAAAAAGTGTGTGGGATAATTAAGGTGATCCAGCCAAAACAAGCACATATCTTAGGTTAGTGGTTATCAGTAAATTCGCCACACCTCTGTTGCAAATATGCAAGTAAACTCAGCATCTTTGAAAGTCTGGCCTTGACTATCTATCCACAATCTGACTGCTGCACAGACTGCTCTCATCTATCTGATGCAGATATGGCTCTCATCTCTCTGAAGTCTTTTGTCTCCCCAAACCGACTCTGCTTTGGCATTATGGTGATGCAAGAGGAGGCAGGATGGCATAGTTGTGCAACAACAGGGGTGGTTAAAAGAAAACAGGATGGATACATGCATTCAGGTGTGAAGTAGCCAGGTATCAGATCCAAAATATGGGAAAGCTGGAGATAAAATGTCAACAAATACTTGGTACTTGTTTTAACATGTCCAAACGTGTACACTTCAGATACAAAACTTGAAAACATTCAAAAGCAGAGATGAAAAAGTGCAATTGTTGACATCTAGATCTCAGAGCAATACAGTTGAAACCAGTACTAGGAAAGTATTGTTGGACAGAAAACCTGTGAGCCTAGTTTCACACCCTAGGGTACCCAAACTTCTAAAGCAAATGACACATCAGCATAAAACTGGGAGACTTGAACTGGTCCCACATTTGGTCATTTTCACAGCAAAATATGTTGAGACCAGAAACAAGAGCCCTAACTATTTTCAGCGCCTTTGTAAATCACTCCTGGCAAGTGAAAAGCCAACCTGAGCTCATTCTGTGAACTCTGGTTTTATAATACAGATTGATGGTACGCAAGGCATGACACATGACAGCAAATATTACGGTACACTCTACACACCAAAGAAACCAGACTGCTTTAGCCTTAGTACTGAATGCAGTAGCACAATGTCAATCACTAACTCCACATGTCAAGCAAAAAACCCAGTGAATCACAGCAATAATTTGCCAAGAATGACTGTATCAAAAAATAATTATTATAGACGTGTTAAAGAGCTAATCCAGACCCCAGGGAAGTCAATGGAAATACTTCCACTCATTTAAATGGATTTCATGGGAGGCCTTACTTTTGCCAATCAAGCTACCTAAGTATTTTTATGATCTTTTTTTTTTTTAGGAAGATGTAAAAAATCTCTTTCTCACAAGCAAAGTAAACACCAGATGAGTAGATTTGTGCTCAGGCTGCCAAACTGGGAAAGCTTTGGTTATTCTGCCTCCTCCTCCCTGGCACATTTGGGTGATAACACTTGGAATATATTTTGAGCATTTAAGTAAGCAAAAACTAAAATTTTCCTGTTAACATTTCCACCTAACAATACGTTAATTGTTGGTATAAAGCCCTGTGAGAGTAGTTGTCTCATTTATTGTAGTGCTCACAACAATTAGAGTGCTACTTGTTTCCCATTTACCAAGAGAAAAAACACGGCAAGGAATGTGCAGTAGGGTGTCTGTAACTTCTTTACTCCCAAAAAAGGCCAGAAGGGATTTGTAAAGGACTTTAATCTCAAATAGATTAAAGGTCCTGAATTCCTGAGACTGAAAGATAAGTGAAAGGAAAATAGATTCCAAAAGACAACACTCCCGCACCTCAGCCTCTCAGCCAGGCAGGAGGCTGCAGAGCCATCAGCAGTTGCCTAAGTAACCCCTCAGGATTTGGATGCCAAAACCAACCCAGCCACACTCCAGTATCAAGGTCTAACAGGTTTTCAGAGCCTACCTGTGCCTGCTGGCCCCAGGGCCTGAAGAAGTCATGTAGTTTAGTGGGTAGGAAAAGCTTTATCTGCTTTCTCTCTGATAGCTGCAGAGCTATAGAAAATTAGCATGATTTCGCCAGTGTGCCAGTGGGTAGATGTTAGCGTTAGTGTTCCCATGAATGGTTACACCACCTCCAGCCAGCAGTGCTAAACCTTGTTTGAATTTTCCAAGAAAATTCACCTCTAACTCCTTCCATCACCACCCCTTGAGACTGAAGCCAAAACTTCAGAAACTCTTTTGCATCATTTCTGTGTAGAGCATGAGACTCCTGGAAACCAGCTGCCCTAGGACCATCAGGTCCAAGAGCATTTTCAGGCTATGTATGTTGCTGCTTTCAAAGGGGAGGTCCATCCTAATGGGGTGTCAGGAAATGTGTTCAACTGGAAAATAGTTTCCCCTTTCACAGATGACTTTTCAGGTGGATCCCATCCTTATCCAGCTCACCTAAGAGCAGCAGTGGCAGGAGGAGGACCAGGGACCTCCCAGCATAGGAGAGGGGAGGGCAGGGCCATCCCCCTGGACTCGGGGCTTGAGAAAGTTGTGAAACTGTGCAAACTTTCAGGATGCCAAATTGGAGACCTCTTGATGGGATTCTAATTAATGGGCATTAAGTATTCTCTCTTTAAATTGCACTTCTTTGTCTCTAAATTGGTGGATAACATCATTTCACTTATGAAATACAGGCCTTTTCTACTTATGTTAGTGAGGTTCAAGATAGAGGAAACCAATTATTGGAAGGATCCAGCAGTCTCCACAGCGGAGTCTCAATGGGATTCCCTATTGAGCAAGAAGTGCAAGGTCATTCCTTATATTTTTCTGAGGAAATGGGGGAGTATAATAAAGATTGCCATAATGTCTTGCCAGGCCACACGTTTCCCTCCTCACTGGGCTAGACAGCAATAGTAACAGGGGCAGTGGCAGGAGATCTATAATGGCAAGAATTTGAGAATGAGAAGTTCAGTGATTGCTTTTCACTTGCTCCATCCTCTCAGCTACAAGATTTACTTGCTGACATTAGGCAGCTAAAGCAGCAGTTAAAGAAATATTTGAAGAAACACTTGAAAGAGTATAAATTGGGAGACCTATAAATGGAGTAGAGCAAACGTCCTGGGCTGTGTGATGGGATTATTTTTTTAAGAGTGATCAAAACAGTATTTGGAGGGATTCTTCACATGGGATGGTTGGAGCTTTCCAGCTCATCTAAAACTTACTGCAGGTTTTTGGAGAAACCTAAGGGAAAAACAAATGTATCCCTGATTTTGGTCTGTGAGATAAGCTGACTCAAAAAATAGTCTGGTTTTTGTATTAGTCATTAATGCATCCCATAACCAGTATTGTCCCCATCTGCCCTTTGCAGAAGGGGCTGCTCTGAGCCAAAGCAGTGCTCAGCAGAAGGGAACCTGCACCAAGGTGCTCAGCAGAAGGGAACCTGCACCAAGATGCTCAGCACTCATGTACCCGTTTTACAGCCAGGTGAAGGGAGGTGAAGGTGAGAAGCTATTTCTTGCATGGTAAATTCAGTGTGCGGCAGGGCAAAGTCCTGCCCCATCCATGGCAGAAACCAGGACTAATGCATTCATTTCAAATTAGATGAAAACCAGACTCCATAAATCCTGACTGCAACCCCAGAAGTTAGAAACAGGGGTGTTCAAAATTCTTTAGTGCTCAGTCTCCAAAGCAATCTGGGCTAAGCATTTCTGCTGCGAAAGGGGAAAGGAAGAAAGCCCTCTGGAGTTAATATTCCTCCTTCAGCATCACTTCATTTTTTCAGCTTTCAGCATGAAGGTGGTGTTGCCAGCAAGACCACCTAGCCACAAACCCAGCAGGGAGCTTCCAAAATTCTTCTAAACACTGACTCCTTGTTATAAATTGAAAAGTGGTAATAGCAACAGTGCATATCACATCTGTGCCAGGCTTCAGGCCTGAGAAGGAGCACTCTCCCTGCTGCTGAACACAACTTGGAAAGATCCTTTCAGTCCACACATGTATCAGCATTAGCCATTTCTTTGTCAACAAATCCCTTAATACGTACCCTTTCTATCATGTACAGATGTCCAAAAAATAATGGAATACTGTACTACAAGATTAAACACTTTAATGTCAGCATATGTGTTGCATGACTCTGAACAATGGTATCATTGTGCGTGTACAAACAGCAGGCTGAGGGAAGATGGGTTTAATTATCTCCGAAGCAGCAGCAAGTTCTTCCTGACCAAGTTAAACTTCAGCTAGCAAGGACAGAAATGGGTATTTCTCTACCAGAACGCCTGGGCACTTTCTGATGTTCTTCCAGCTTTAGGGTTAATGTCACACCCGCTTCAGGCAGGGCTTTGGAGAGCGATGAGGAGCCACCTGCTTCCCTGCAACCCATGCTGCCAAAGAATGCGGTGTGGGGATGCAAGGATGCTGCGAGTCACCACATCCTCTTGCCCCATGTGTCACCCAGGAGACTTTTAAGTTAAAATTCCTTAGGATGAGAGATGGCAAAAGGGAAACATAATAATTGGGAGGGAAAGGACAGGGAGAAGTGTGCATGCTGCCTCCTGCATCTGGAGACATTTGCCTGCCAGGATTTCTTTGCAGGCACTTTAAGGCCATACTGGATGGTAAAAAAAAAAAAACCTATTTCTCCTTAAAGAAAATCCATGAAATATCTAAGCAGGTTACACACAGGTAATCCATTTTCTTTTCCGAGTGCGCCCTGATTGGTACCCATTTATGCTGTGGTTTCTCTGCTGAAATCAGAGCCAGACTAGCTGAAAGGTATTGTGAAAAATTTACACGTGGGACTGCTCTGTGAACATGAAACTCTCCTAATAGTAAACAGACTGGTCGTGGCGTGAATCCTGATGCTGAGTTTGCAGTGTCTGTATGTGCATCTGGGGAAAGCAAAGTTAAATAAGCAGGGAAGAGTTGTGTTTTCTTCAGAATACCTTATTTGCAGCCTTAGCACGTGAAGCACAGCAGCACATGGTGCTGCAATCCATCTGTAGCTGCTGTAATGCACTTAGGATTGCTCTTAATAAATGGGAGTTCCATGAAGCGGTTCCTTTAGACAGACTCCCTCTATTTCTACCTGCATCCTCCAGGAAACCAATATAAGAAAATATCCCCCATCAGCAGCTCAGATCTCATTTCTCTGCCCCTTTTTAACCAAGAATGGGGGGCCCAGGGCAGTGGTGACCTGGGCATTTGCCCCCAGAAGCTCTCCTTTTCCCAGCTCCTTGGGGTGGCATTCTTCCAGCAGACAGGGAGGCAAGCTGAGGACTGTGCTTATGCTGCAAACCTTGGCTCCTCCTTTGTCCTCCCAAGTGGTCAGTGTTGTGCCAGGAGCTGGGTTAACTGAGGCTGGTATTTACCCTCAACAGATTGGGGCTGTTGCATGTCCCTGTGTATCTGAAAGACGGGGTGTCCCTGGACAGCAGCTCCAAGCTGGAACTCATATAGCTCCTTGAGGGCACCATGGGCTGTACAGAGCAGGCTAAGGTAGCTGCAAAGCTTCCTGCCCACCAAAGGCAATCTCAGCTCTTCTCTACACCCTCCTCTAGGAACGTCCCTGTAGTCAAACAGAGGAATGAGCAAAATGACAAGAAAAAGCTGATTATTACTCCTGCTTTCTTTTCCCTGCACTGTAATGGATAGCATGGAATAACACAGCCTAAGAGCAGAGGCATGTTGCTAACACATCCCCTAAACCCTAAATCCTCTGGCTGCAGCTGTAGGAGGTATGTGAAGATGCAGGAATATGTTTTTCCTTTCCCTCTTTGGGCAGAGATGACTGCTATGTTACACTGCTCTCTCTTTTTGCAACTCAGGGGACATGAAGGCTGCTTTCCTGGCGCTCTGAAATCACTGAGTCATATCTGGTGATGGGGCCAACTTGACAGAGATGCTGTGCCTGAGTTAGGTGTGAACTTCAAGTAACACATTTTGGCAAGGCATCCAAGGGTCAAGGAGATAGTGGCAACCTGGGAAGGAGGGGGAGGAATCACGGATGAGGATCAGAATGAATGGATGAGGAGACCAAGGTGGCAGCAGAGCACAGAGAAGGGCAGTACTGGTCTAGAGGAGAAACAGGGTGATGGGCGTCTCCAGGGAGAGGAGGCTGCAGAGCACAAAGAGGGGAAAAAGTTAGTGACAATATGGTTCATGGAGAAAAATAATCCCCCAGTCCAACCAGCAGACAAATGAGGCCCAAGGTGTTTCCTGCAACCTGCTGGAGGCCTCTCAAAACCTCACTGATGCAAAAACCAGCAGTCCGCCCTGTCTGGTTGTACACACAGCACTGAGCAGATGGAAACACATCCCCAGGCCCAAGGAAGGGGACACAAGCGGCTGGACAGATCTGCTCAGAAATAATGTGTAGTCAGCCAGGGAAGATTAAGGGGTGGTGTGAGAGACTGCTACAGGAAACCTAAAATGGGCTCTTTGGGATGAAATGCAGATTTTGGAATAAGAGGATCCAGGTCATTCTTGAAAGCTTCCAAGCGTGAACCAGTTCTTCTTCAGCTTGGACCAAATTCCAGGTCAGGAGGAAGGCAATATATTTTCCCTCATGTGATTTTAGCCAGTGCTAACATAAGCACAGGTAAAGGAAGACAGCTCAGTAGCGACTGGTAGTGTGGAAGGGTGCTCAGGCAGCTTGATCTGCAAGAAGGCATGTGCAGAGGGCACGCAAAGAAAAAACAGATCTTAATACAGTAACTGCCTGATACTACGGTTTGATCATGCAGAGATGCGATGGCATCAGATTATGCTCTTATATTCCAGTAACTAAACTGGGGCGGCTTCAAATGTATTTGATAAATTATAGATATTGTTCATAATAAACAGCCTGCGTCAGTCATCTTGGGGAGGTCTCTGCCCAAGCGTCTCTGACATGTTCATACAAAACAGACAGAAATGTCTTAGTGTACCACTAATGCCCTGGAGAGGGTGTTCATTCCCACTGGCAAGGCCAGACTCCTGCCTTACACTGACAGGATACTGGATATTGCCTACCAGCTTAGCTCCTATTTTTTCCTAACCTTGCATCTAGAGCACAGAATCATAGAATCATAGCATGAAGAACTTCATGAAAGCAGTGCTTGTAAACTCACGCTTTTCAAGCTTATATCCTGCTAATTATCCTCCACTACATGAGGTTTTCAAGTTGCCTTCTGTTCCTTATTACTACCGCGGTATTATTATACAGCATAAAGTTACTTAATACAGCAAAAGATTCAACAACATTTGTAAAACTGATATAGAAAGAAGGACTGAATTCTGGACTGGTACAGCTGGTTTAAGGTATTTTAGAAGTAAATGAAATCAAATGAGAATTTATAATCCTTCCTGAGGTCTGGATTCCATCAGACTAAACTCATTAGGCATTAAGGTGCAGGTGCAGCTAAATAAAGGATTGTTCTGCTTTCCTTAATGCCTTAGACTCACATCTTGAGTTCAAAATAAAAGTCTTCTAAAAGCACATGTATACATTGTGCATCTACTGGCAACACTTGAAAGAGAAAGTGTAGCTGATGGAATCTTCAAATGCCTCATTTTTGTCAAAGGAATGTGTCCATTTCTGCACCGGCCGTGCTAAGGGAAAGGGACGCAGGTGGAGAAGTGACTGCGCATTCGCCTCTTATGGCTTATTCATTTCATTTGCATTAGACTTTCTTTCATCTACTGAACAGCTTCCCAAACAAATACCATAAACCTAATTAATCTTCCTTTAATATTGTATTGCCACAACAATACCAGCATCCCCCCAGATATTCCAGAGTGTGGGTCTACACCTGCATAGGGTGTCTGGGAGGAACACAGCAGGAGTCGCAGGCACAGGGAATCCAGCCTTTTTTGTGGTTTACTGTGATAAAAGGAAAATAATTCAAGAACCAGTTTTCCAGGTTTGAATGCTGGATCCAGGTATGACTCACTGGATTTCCCAGCTGAAATCCCAGATTATGGTCTGGTTGAGAAAGTAACTTATGGGATATTACAAAATAACTGGTCGATATCATGCAAGTGACCATCAGATAAGAATCTCAGCCTTTGATTGGACTCGGCAGAATTTCAGCTTGGAATGCATACACTCCAAGCTGCGCCATAAGGCCACGATCGGCTGGACCTTTGAGCTTGTCTGTGCAATAACTTCTGCACCTTTCTTGGTCAGGCAAGTGCAGGGAGATCAGGGGGCAACAAACTATTCAGGGTAAAGGCTCGCCTGCCCTGGAGGGCAAATCCCTGCAAGAGCAGAGCTCCTTTTGCATCCAGACTGCTCTGTCTATCACGTGTGCTTCAGGTGGTCTGTATGTGGGAGGTCCAGTGATACGAACATGGTTCCTAGGCAAGGGATTTAGATAGAAATAGTGTATGAAGGGATGGGAGGAAACATTTTGGACAATAATGATCACAGACCTCAATTTCTGCTTAAAGAAATACTCCAGAGTGCCCTTCCTCGTGGAAGCGTGACTTGGTGACCTGTTTCTCATTTGCCCTTGAGATTATCATGTTTCCTCTGTGCTGCCCAAATAGCTGGAATCAGGTGGGGCACTGAGCACAGACTCCTGAGCCTTAAACACAGGAATCAGTGAGGAGGTCAGTGCCCAGAAATGACCATCACTGCCAACCACTGTGCATCCTCTCTCTGTCCTTTGCCTGTGATAGGACTCACAGCTTATGCACAAGATCTTTTTGCTTTCTAGGAATGTTCGCTATGCAACACTTTTACTTTTATTGAGAAACAGGCAGGGGACTGTTTATTCCTTTAATAACTCAGTATATGGGCTTCAGAGCTATGAATAGTTAAGATCTCTAAGTTGGTGATATCCACGTATATTCCTGAGGTAGATGTAAAATGCCAGTGTCTTAAGAGTGATGGCAAGTTTAAACTATTATTTCAGAAACGTCATCAAGAAGAATAACAGACTGGTTTGGGTTGGAAGGGACCTTAAGGCTTATCCACTTCCAGGCCCCTGCCACAGGCAGGGACACCTTACACTGGAGCAGCTTGCTACAAGCCCCGTGCAACCTGGCCTTGAGCACTGCTGCGGATGGGGCAGCCACAGCTTCTCTGGGCACCCTGTGCCAGCGCCTCAGCACCCTCACAGGGAAGAATATTTATATACTTATATATTTACATATATGCATGTATAGAGTGTGTGCGTGTGTCCCCTTTGTACTTCAGATGTTGGTGGCCAAAGCCTCAGGCGTAACAGCACCTGAAGGTGAGGAGCTGTTTTCTTTTCAGTTTAATTCCCACCCACGATCCCTATTATACAAGAGGAATTTTTCTCTTGGTACGAGATAAGCCCATCGGTGACATCAGCTGCACCTACCCTGCATACCACATTGTGGATCGCAGGGCTGGATTCCTGACACTGAGCCTCTCGCTTGGGTTGGGCCATCCAGGCCTCCTGAGTCAGCCCCTAAGAACAGCATTTTCTGTTTTGTTTTGGGTTTTGTGTCTTCAAACGCAGTTTTGCAATTGCAGTTCTGGGGTAAAAGAAGAGCTGTTGTAATACACCCTTGTGTCCTCGCATCGGTTTGGTATGAATGCAGGGAACACAGCGCACATCCTGTTGCATGCAACTGTTAAAAATAGCCCAGAAATGAGAGTATGGAGTTGAGGACAGTGCCTCTCAAGGGCAGGAACACACACGGTTCCTCTCCATCTCGGTCTGTACTGTCTACCAGTCACTACTCTCTTGTTGGACTACAACTGATAATATGGGAAGGAAAGGCTTTTACCATGTTATAGACAGGCTGACTTCGATTCTTCCCCTACTCTGTGATATTTTCAAGTGAAACAGCTCTCATCTCACAGTTGTGGACTAATGAGCAAAATGACAGGTACTGCTTTCTAAAACAGGATTTGTGGTTTGCTCGAACATTTTTCTGCATCATTCTGGATTCTTCCAGGTATTTCCGTATTCCCTGTGTCAGGTAACGTAACGTAGTGTAACACTTAGAAGTGTCTATGGATGTGGAGTCTAGTATTGTTGTAATACAATTATAATGCATGCCACCAAGTTGCAGGAGCTATTGCATTCAGAGGTCAAAGCTGCATTCACATCAATGGCAGAAGTTTTACACCACATGTCTGATCTGCTTCTCCTTTTCACCTGCCTCGAGACAAATGATTCATCACATAGTGCTGAAATACCTTCATCTTCAGATTTGGGCCAAGATTTAGGAGAGTGGTTACTCAAAAGCTTCTTTTTTTCGAGCCGAAGAGAAAGATCTGTGCAGAATGATTCTTTCTCAGCTCTTCTGCAGTTTATTACAAGTATATTTGTGTAATGAGGGGGCCCAGTAGTAATGTTGTTAAAATACAAGTGGGCACATTTATTGTTTCCTCCAAAAGGAAACAACCAATCTCTACAAGTTCTGTTTTTTCCCTGCCTCAACTGCTTTATGTAGCCAGCAGATTGTGAGGCTAAAGTTACTTCTTTTTTTTTTCCTTTTCTTTTTGGTAAAAAGAAGGGAAAAAATTATCCCCTCCTTTCTCTTAACAAATGCTTGGATTTTTTAAGGCTATGGTCAGAAAGAGGAACTTAAACTCAGCATGATGTTTATAGTGCCACACAAGCTCCAGGAAAAGTGATGTGCAGTAATCTTTATTAACATCTGAAAAGTCCCTGTGGGATTATAATGACTGCACAGTAACAAACAAATGAAAGTACCAAGATTAAAATGTTCAGAATATTTTTAGCAATAGAAGCAGTGAGTTTTAACCTTGAGAATCAGGGAAGGAGCAGCTTGCTAGCATTGGACATATGGGTAGAAGAGAGATAGACTAGGAGTTGATTCCTGTTAGTGGTCAATGATTCATTCATGGCATTATAAATACTTGGCTGATATAAATAAACTGTTAAAAAATTGATAGTTTTTAAACCCTACTAAGTTATAAGCACCAGAATTTGGAATTTCTAAATTACAGCAATTTTTAATCTTCCATTTAAAAAACGGAAAAGCTGCATTTACATTCCCTTAGGGTGCTGACGGACTAATTAAAGTCAATGAGTGTTTCAGATACACAAACATTGAAATACTACCAGCCCTGTTCCTAATCCTTACTCGGTAAGAAACTTGTCTCTCCACTGGAATTATAACTCCCCACTACTGATGCTGTATTATTTTATGAGCATTTTTTAGTAGTTCTCCCAGGGTTCTTCTGGTCTCTTTTAAAAAGTTTTACTGCCCCTGTGCTGCGGGAAGAACAATTGGTAAGATCGGAGGACGGAGGCAGCCCCACCGGTGCCAGCGAAACGAGGTGCCTGAAGACAGGATTTGACCCAGTGGCTGTAGTAACAGAGTCAAAGCTCAGCCTGATTTACAGCCCCCCAGACCTGGTGCAGACACTGTGCCAGCCCCTCAGTGGGTGACTTCACTGCTGGGTGGCCTGGTGCCAGGCTGCTCCAGCTGAGCATATGGCATGGTGACACCAGTGCATTTGTGCCAAGGTGGAACTGAGCACTGGGAGCTGCAGCCCGATGAGAGGAAGCTTTCTGCTCATTTGAAAAGCAGTTATGCACAATAGGCACAACTTTATAAAATGACCAGATGATCTTAAGGTCCTTTGCAACCCTGACTATTATTCTATGATTCTGTGATGCACTGCAGGATCATCGGCCCCAGCAGTGCAATAGTGTTCCCTCATCGTAAAGAGTCTAAAAAAGCACTTGCTTGTTTTAATTATTATTTAAGGGGAAGTGGTGCCTTCCCTCTCCTCCTCCCCTTTTCTTTTTCAAAAGGAAAGTAGCTTTTAAGAGCTTGCCATGAAGATCTAAGTTAAAGGATTTGCTCTACTACAAAGCCTGCATAGTTTCCCAGGCCAGGTGGACCTGATAGCACTGACTGCATGCTGAAAAATCTCATCCCCACCCTTCAGGCACTTTAATTGTAAGCTTTTCCAGATACACTGGATAAACACTGTCAAAATGAACCTGAAAGGGTTGGTAGTGGTGGTTTAGCCCTTAAATAATTATGAGTTTGTCTGTCTAATTACAACATAATCTTGTTTAAACTCGGATGGCTGTTTGCAGTATTTGCAGTATCTTTTAAATGAGGCGGAATCAGAAACAGTGCGAGACTGGAAATTTACACTTCTATTTTCAGGCAAGGAAAAAAGGGGAATTTTTGCTCTTGTAGAATTTAATTCAAAGTGACAACAAAAGAGTCAAACTTGGAAGGTACCGCAGAGGGATAAAGATGATAAAGAATAGCGTAGGACCTCCGAGATGCAACGGAAACTTAATACTCTATGGAGAAAATTTTCTAAGCAGTTTAGAAATAGTTTAAGGTAATTTATGGGAAGACTTGAGTGACAAAGCACATTACGTGAAGTGCCCTTCCTTCACTAGGCACTTTCTAAATTCTTTCTCTTTCATTTCTTTACTCTCAGGAGACTTCTAAACCCAGTGAACCAAAACAGCACTTTGTTTGTTGGTATAGCACAGGGCTGGCACAGATGGCAGACACAGCACCTGTTCCAATAAAATGGGAAAATAGAGAGATAAACCATAGCACTCATTAGGAGGAATCTACCAAAACGCGAACAGTTTGTGTTTTGAATATCCACCAGGAATAAAAGGAGAGATCCATAAACAGACCTTGTTTTCACCATCATCAAACAGATTTGTTTAAAGGGAACATTTGTTTCATATACAAAGACAATACACTCTACTAAAGAAACTATGATTATGCTTGACTTAAAGAAAGCAAATGATTTTATCTAGCTACTGCTTTTAAAGAAGAAAGTATCTGTTGGCAGTTTAATCAAAATCTCTTCATCCCCTTATTCCTTAGTTGTGGCTGCTTTTTTCTTACTTTTGCATTTTATCATGCTGAGTAATACCACATTCTTACAATCTAGTCCATAATGATCAGAATAACAACATAAACAAAAGCCCTTCTGCTCATCTCGTAATAAATAACTAGAATTATTAGGTGGGGAGAACTGTTTGGACAGTTAGCAACAAAATTCACTGCAAAATAGGTTTTTTCCTAAGCACAAGGAATATGCTATGTAATATCCGATGGACAATCTAAAAACCTTAAATGAGAAGAAACATTAAGTAACAGATGCTCAAAGGATAAATTTCTTCAGACATTTGCCTTGATCATTAATGCTTGTGCTGTTCAGCATCCCATATATCTCTATTTCTCTCACACGTACACACACAAGCATTAAATACAAAATGTCATGAAAATTCCTAAGTATCATTTAATGTTGGCAGCCCTGCACTATAAAGCCATTTATATAAAACTGTGGTTGGCAGCTCTCACTCTTCCATGGGAACAAATTAACATTGGCATTCCAAACACAGGAAAGTAAGGAAATTAGAAACACAGTTTATATTTGGCCAGTGCTTTGAAATACTGTAGCATGCTACTGATGTCAATTAATGAAAAGCAGAATTTTGCGGAGAGGGTTTGGTTTGGAAACACATTAACACACGTTAAACATGTTTGCACAGGAACTGGATTGTAAGCATCTTAGTTCCGAAACAATAAAGCCATTACACTAAAACTTGTAGTCTCAGAGCTGCCATTAATTCAATCCACTCAATCCGGATCACTAAAGGATTTTCACTGACTTCAAGATGTAGATAACACAAATGTGTAAAAGAACGTGCAAGGCACGGCACTGTGGGGCTTGCACCCAAGAATGGCTCTCACGTTACCTGCTATAAATCAGGTAAATTGAGGTAGAAATAATGGACTTGTAGAACATACACTCAAATAAAAAGGGCCTCAGAAAAATGTAGTTTTCATCAACAAAATAAGGATTTCCAAGAGAGATCTCTGAATTACAGTCAGTTTAAACTTTGCTACCTGTGATCTTTTTCATAGCAAAGATGTTTACTGACAAAACCTTAAACACTTCTGGTTTTCACATGTACACCAAAAAATCTAGATGGCAGTTTATCTCCTGGCACAACTCCACTGACTTCAGTGGAATCACTCCAGCATGGAATTTGGCCCTGCAGTCTTTACAACACGCTGTTTATTTGTACTGTGATTCAGATATTTTGATACCAGGAATCTTTCACCACTGAAGTTTCTCCGTATGAAATATGTCTTGTATTAAGAAATATCAGATTCACATTTTTGTCAAACATTATTTGTTAAATTCTGTTTGTTGCAAAGATGGGAATTCAGCTGTACTTCAACAACATGGATTGGGCTAATAATGATAAGGAGTGACTAACAGGAGCTAGTTCATGTTTTGATTATTTGCAGCGAAGGAAGCCTCCCTCAAAAACAATTCAAAGGTTGGGGAGAAAACTGTGTGAAGCTAGCAATTCTACTACTGAATGCTCGTAATTTCAACACGGGCATTTCTTTGGCCCAATTCTGTTCTCAATTGTGCTATTGTAAATCAAGAGCGAATTTATGGGAATTACTTTGGATGTATGGTTGTATAAATGAGACCATAGGGCCAGCTTCAGTAGAAATTTGACAATTAGCACCAATGAGGACCAAGCCAAGAACTTTCTCTTGAGTTTCCATTTTCCAAACACATCCGTGCATGGAACTTTATCCATGTGGTTAGTTCTCTTGAGTAGTTCCATTTACTTCAAACAGTTGTAGAATGAAAATCTTCGTCCTGCTACTAATTTAAACAGCTCACTCATTTCAAGTTCCTTCCCTTTAGAGAGGAAATATATGCATATAATAGAATATATTTTTATATCTATAATATATGGAGTTAATTCACCTAAGTATTTTGATGAATGCCCCACAGAGGAGGACTGTACCATTGAAAAAGGGCTTAAAATATCACAGTCTCTTAATGCTGTGTATCATCAGGTAGTCTCTTTATCTGACGTGCTATCAAAATTTGCTTACTTGTGTTCTCGCTCAGATGACTTCATCCATCATTGCAACTTCTCACTGGTATTCACCCAGTTAGAACAATTTAGAGGCATAAAACTAAATGTGTTATCATTTTAACAAGAAATTAACAGTTTCCATATAAATATTAGTATTTCCTCACTTGGTTCAAGGATAGAAGCCATAACGGCACTAACAGTATATTTGATTTAAACTAATTAAAAACAGAGGCTTTTGCAATTTAATATATTGATTTTACCAGTGGGACTTAAATCTTTTATAATAAGTGTACACAGCTGCACCACTCACCCACCGCCACTTTTAAACCTAATCCCTGCATTCCTCCTGACAATAACATGACAGGATCCACACATCCCAGTATTAGCCTTAACCCCGGTGACACTGCCAGAATGTATTAAACTAAAACATTGCAGTGTCCTATTTAAAAGGAGCCTGTCAACAGCTCTGACTAGGCTTTAATAGTCATAATCTGTATTTTAATTAATGTTTCCAACCACTTGTGTAACCTCCTCTCACACATCTCTCCCCCCTTACCCAAAAACGTGCTTCAAGCTTATTTACAGATGAAAACCTAATTCCTGGTTTCGGGCTGCCTGCCCTGAGGCCATTAAAGCTCTTTTGCAGCAGGAGTGCCGGAGGGGATGCACACACACACTGAGTCTCAAGTAAAACCACGGCAAGCAGCGCCCGGGTGGGAGCAGGTCCTGTACGCTTCACTTGTGCCTAACTCCCCTTACAAGCATCACAAGATCTGGCCATCAAGGCTTGTCTTCAAAGCACTTTACAAGCTGTTGTGTTTTGGCTTTTAAACTACAATTCCCGGAGGGGGCTTCACCTCCCCAGGACAGGCTGTGTGGGAACAGAAGAAAGACCCTGCTCTGGGATAAATCCACCACACAGAAGTGGATGGAGGCATTTTCATGCCCTTTGTCCTTGCATGAGGACACCTGGGATGCTCCATTCTCTTCTCTCCCCAGACCTGTGTGGCAGAGATAAACAGTTCCTGTTCCATTCTGTCATGCTGCATCTGAAAATTAGGAAATGAATCAATTTCTCTCTAGATTAGCTCTGTACTTTCAAGGAATAGATGCTGGCTACTTGCTGCATGGTCACTGCACTGCATACCTTTTGTTTGCTCCAAGCTTTCTACCTTAGCTGATCTTACACCACTAAGTGTTGCATACATCCATGCATATCCAAAACAGCCACAGGATGTACCTGTTCAGGCTTGAGAGCTTATAACAGCACGAGGTGGAGGAGAGAGGTAAAAAAAGCCGAGGGTTTGGCTTAATGTATGGACAAACCATGTGATCGTGACCAGGCATCCAGGGCTAACATTTAATCTGCTTTGTTTCAAGTGGGAAATATGTGAAGATCAAATAAGTTCAAATCCAGGTCAAATATCCTTGAAAATCTTTGATTTATATAAGCAGGAAAATGAGGTTTAAAAGAAGTGATTATGAAAGGGTTACTAAAAACACAGCTGTACGCGTACTCTTATATCTGAGGCTCTCCAAAGAAAAACTGTGTGACATCTATATTAACCTTTGGCTGTACACCAATGAAGGCCTGTAGTGAGCTGGAATGCGAGGCAGCCCCTTCCAAATTTTAACACAAGCCAGGTTACAGCTGCAAATGCCTGCAGCCCATGCTCACTTTATAAAGTATTCCCCGAAGGAAATTTTTTAACTGTTATAGAATCTTTTTCTAATACCCTACAGTGTTAAAGCCTGTTATTAAAGGGCAAAGAGATGGTTCTCTATGCCAAACACTTGTCAACAAAAAGGATAGCCAGATGGTATGATATAAAAGGAAACTTGGGGGCTCTTCAGTTTCTTGATTTACATTAACAAAAGCCACTTTCATGTGCTCCAAGAATGACTAATTCCTCCCCCCCCCCCTTATTTTTTCCAGGATTAAACAGTGCTGTTCATTTTATAATCAACCACGAGACAAATTAACAAATTGCATATCACTTGTGCCGACCCTCTTAAAAAAAATCCTCAGTAAGTCTGTTTACCAAGCCAAGATTACCCGCATAAGAACGACTCAATTATTTTTAGAAGAGAGCCTCTAAGTAATCTAGAGGATGTTTACTCCTTAGCTGCTGTTTATAAACTTGAATTTCAACTTGTGCAAAAAATGCATTGCGTTTTTTCAGTTCCTAAAATGGATCCATGTGTAAACTGTGCTTTGGACAGGATCTGGAAGGAAATTTCAAATACTGAAATTATAGCAATAAATTTTATCAAATTAGCCAGTAATTAACTGACAGACAACTGTGGCTAAATTCTCTTTTAATTTACATGTAACTTCATTCTTGACACAAATCCATTCCCCAACCATTTTAGCACAGGTGTAAGCTAAGACAAAATGCAGCCTGCAAATTAACTGGTTATAAATCTAAATCTAATTAATTGTCGAGATTTTACAGTAACATTACAGGCTTAGTACAAAGCTCCATGCAACACAGCCCTGAAATGGAGCACCTGTATTCTGGTTCCTCCCTACCAATACCCAGTATAAATTCTCTGGAACAAATATACACAGTATCTCCATAGGAATCACTTTGGGGGGGGAGGATGTTATTGGGGATTTTTTGCTACATAACGCAGTAAATCTTGCAGTGTGAACATTATTATTCATATTCTCCTATAAAGTTGTACAACCAATAGACAAAGAATATGAATACAGCAAAAAAGAAGAAAAAAAAGAAGTGTGTTTGTAGATTAGCATTTGGAAGCCTGGAATTATCATGTTTTGTTTATGGAAAATTAAAAGTATCATTTCTTTACTCACTTTTACTTCCTCCATTCTAAGATGAAGCTTTATTATGCTGCGACACTTCGTCATTGTGACGGCTCTAGTATAGTAATAAAAGCCTACCTGTGAAATGCAATGCTCACAGAGTATCTCTTACAAAAGTAGGACACAGTTTAGTACAGCCTACATTTAGGAATTCAGCTCTGCTTTAAAAGGGATCATTGTAGAAAGTTTCCAAAAAAGATATCAGTTCTACAGCAGATCTTCTAATTTTCCCTGAATGTCATAGGAAACTGTACATATCAAAGCAGGTGTTGCATTTGACTATATACGGGAGTGAGTGGCTGGTCTAATTCATTAAAACGTATATAAACAAGCCTGTCTTTGTCCTATAAAGATGAAAGACCAATGACTATAATGGGATGAAAGGTGTGCATAGTGATGAAGAAAGCTATTACAGATCTGTGTCCTTTTTAAACTCGTCCTGGCATGCACAGCTGACAGGGGAACAAAACAGTACAGATAAACCTCCAAAATGTGCCTTCCTGGTAATAATTCCACCTGTCCTCTTTAAAACTGCTGGATTTTGCCTGTCCTCTTACTACTCATTGACCATGCTGACAGCAATTCAATAACATGATGTTTTACGTAAAGAGCACTTTTGAATTTCTAAGCTGACTAGAAAACCCAGCAGGTCGAAATGAACAAATATATCCACTACGGTCATCATAATGCATTGGGATGTTGATTATTGATTATGTAGAGCTTAGACAGGTAAAACCTGCTCTGCAAAAAGTTCTCACATAGAAACAGGCACATTCAAAATGTAATTTTTATTTTACAGTTCATGGATTGATTCCACTCCTTTATATTCAAAATAATCAGGGAGCTGAACTCCCTTCCTGTAAAACCTCCATGGGCTGCAAAGGTGACCTTTCCTTACAGAGGAAGCATGGGACAGGAGCGCTGTCGTTTCACTGATGCAAGCTGTGCAGTAAATAACTACAACCGTGGAGCAGAGCTTCCTCCCCAGGGCTAAGCTCCCTTCAGTTAGATACTTACATGTTTCATAAAGGTTCTCTCCTCTATATCGAAACAGAAAGAGAAGTGTGAATTTCGCTATCATTATTGCAAGAGCCTTTGTCTTCTGTGCGGGATTCTCCCTGCACTCTGGCTGTACATGGTTCCAAGGACCCAAGAAGCACAGAGAACAACGTTAGCAAGATCACTCTTATCTCTAAAGTCAAATATTTGACTTCCATTGGCGCTTTTGGTTGCTCAAATATTTGATTTTAAATGTATCATTGCTGATCAGCTTAAGTATCTAGCAGCGATTAGACAAACCCTGTAATTCTAAATGGAAAGCACCAGCGCTCTCAAGGAGCACAGCAGCCCCCAGGCCAGATGTAATTCAGAGCTTCCCACGGTGAAGCTGATGGTCGTTAATAAGGAGGTGCAGCTCATGCAAACCAGAGATCTCCCACAGCGTCCTGTGTCTCCCTATCGTGCAAGAATTGTGCTGGGATAGCTACCGTGTCTAAAAATTATTAACGTGTGTCACAGAGCCTTTACAGCTACTGGTCTATTCAAGTTAGTTAAAGTGTTGGGATTAGAGAGGTGGTGATTTAGGTGGCGATTTAATCTTTGTTGCCTCTGTAGTTCCGGACAGTGGAAGTGTCCACAACAGGGACATCCATAAAGGTGTCAATGGATTTATTGGCAATGGGGATGATCCTTAGCGGGTTGTATGCCCGAGATGAGCTCCTCTTGCTCTTTGCATGCCCCTTTGTTTGGAACAAAGATTGAGTTGATCTTGTTTTGGAAATACTATTCAGATTCTCTCTTGAACTTGCAGGCACCCAATCTGTACGCGTGATGGTTTCAGAGATGCACATGAGGAGGTCTAAAAATGGCTAGAGCGAACCAGGTCTATAATTACGTATTTAAAATAGAATGCTTATCCTGACAATGTTTTACTCAAATCCAGCCAAGTCAGTCCACACGGGTGTGCAATCTACAGCAAGGAAATGGAAATCAGATTGGGCCATGGCATCCAATTAGAAAGGCCTAGCGAGCTGCATACAAAGCATGCCAACTTTGGTATCATTTGCATAAACCCATCCACATGTGCTTGTCAAAAAGAGGTGAGTTAGCTACATAAACTAGGGTCAACAGAAAACGCTGCAGGAGTAAACAAGGATTTACTGTGGAACCCCTCTCAAGCAATTAGGAAAACGTGCAAGGAGCTCATCCCCTTTGGCCAAAGGAACATGGTGCTGGGATGCTGCAGGGAACTATCCATCCAGGCAGCCCTGGTGACCATGCATCCCAGACGGGTGCCAAGCTGGGACCCATGGTCCTGCCTGGGTGTCATGTCCTCCCTGGCTGTGGGGGATGCAGGATAGACCTGCTCAACTCCTACCTGCAAATCCAATTTCTGAGGTGCGGCAAGAGACTATCAGAGGGAGAAGACAACAAACTTAATCGTGTTGGTGTGTGGGATGGAGAGCTTGTGGCTGTCCAAACGCTGTGATGGGAAGCCGGAGCCCTCTTCACGTCGATGCCGTTCCATTACCACCGCCAAGGGCCGCTACCTGCCCTTCCTTGCCTAAGTGGGCTGCCACCCATCCAACCCAATGCCGTGAGAGCTCCCTGCCAGGGCCACCAGCCCCTGCCCTCCCCTTGGTGGCCAGGGCCCCGCTCCAGCCTCCCATGGTGCGGTTCCCCACCCGTCACCCCGTGTCCAGCGGGCAGGCACTCACCCAAGTTGACGAAGCTCATGACCATGTCAGCCTCAGTGAGGAAGTTGCTGTCCTGCAGGCTGGCCAGGGGCGGCCCCTGGGTGCTGAAGATGGGCTTGTAGGGGTAAGAGAAACCTTCGCCCTCCTCAGCGGCGGCCCCCGCAGCCCCCTCCTCCACGGACATGGCATTGTAAAGGTCCAGCATGAACATGGGGGCCGAGTTGTGTTTGCCGTGGAGGTGGGGCCGCGGGCGGTGCGGCAGGCCGAGGATGGAGAGGATCTCCCGCTGCATCTCGCGGCGCTCGGGGCCGCGCAGCCGCCGGTGGATGAAGCTGGAGTGCACCTCGTTGTCCACCGTGAAGTCGGCGAGGACGCAGCGCAGCCAGAGGGCGGGCGCGGCGGCGCCCAGCACCAGCAGCCAGGAGGCGGGCTGCCCGCGCCCCGCCGCCGGCATCGCGGCTCGGCGGCGGCTGCGGAGGGACG
>JBCJKH010049553.1:0-38763 GCA_039877255.1 Loriculus beryllinus
AGCAGAGTAGAGGGGCAGGATCCCCTCCTTCACCTGCTGGTCATGCTCCTTTTGATGCAGCCCAGGATACGGTTGCTTTCTGGGCTGTGAGTGCACACTGCTGGCTCCTGTTAAAAGTTTCTCATAAACCACCACCCCCAAGTCCTTCTCTGCAGGGCTGCTCTGAATCTCTTCTCTGCATAAAGAGATCTTGTTCCGTTGCTTTCCAGCATGGGGCTTGATTTGGGTGTTACCCATTTGCTTTATACAGCTAGTTATTAACCTCATCTTTTTTGCAGCGTTGGACACTGTGTTACAGCTGCACACTGCTGAGCTGCCACTTTGACTTGACAGTTCTCCTAAAATGCTCCTAGTTACATGTTGTGTCTGATTGCAGTGCCAAATTAAAAGTCCGAGAAATGCTTTCTAGTTTGACACCACCATTTAAAATAAATGGAGTCTTGAGCCAGTATTTTACTTTACTTGTATGACTGTGCTTTACTGTTGAGGCTTGATGAGAATTACTTGGTGCATTGTAGTTCCTCGAGATGCTTTAGAGTGACCTGTGTTGGAGTTTGTCTAGTTATCTCTTAAAATCTATGCCATCTGAGTGGATTTGCCATTTAATTCTATCTTTGGAGATTATTTGTAGGACAAATATTAGACCAGCTTATTGTCTACACAGTTGAAATCTGACCTATTTTCCATTGCAGTTGCCTAAACCAGCTGTTTTCTTTTGTTTTCAAGGCCTTTCAGTGTTCATCCTTAACAAGCCTTCTGGCTGGTGTGGATGTGCCAGTTAGATTTCTGCTGAGTTTGAGTTTTGCTATCGCCTCTTTTAATAGTTGCTTCAGCTTCTTTAGCCGTATAACCCATATGGACTTTTCTCTGGTTTCCTCTTGCTCTGGTTTTTAATGCCCTTCTTTTTTTATACATATAAAGTTTATGATGCTTCTTTTTCTGAAGGTGTTTTTGAGCAGTTGATGATTGCTTTGGCTTGTTTCCTGTCTTTCATGCAATTTTTCATATCGTCACTTATCCAGATTTTAAGTCTTGTCTGGAAAATAGCTACAATTATTCTAGCATCAGTGATAACTGTCATGAAAAGAGAGAAGTCCTGCCAAATTCAGCCTCCACAGGTGTGGCTCAAAATGCTTTCAAAAGGACCAAACATACACTTTTTCAAGGCAGACCTTAGCCTTAGAGGATAATATCCACTGGACTTCCTAAGGCCATCCACTTTAATTTGGTGCCAGCATCGAGAGGAAGAGTGCTTTGCAGGATTGGTGAGGGGATGTGCCCTTCCCTATGTGTAATGTGGGCATTCCTTGGAACGGCTACTTTGGCTGATGCTGCCTGTTGAATTTTCCTTTCAAGCTAACTATATATGAATCTTTTCTTCTGTTGCATCGCTTCTGCTGGGAATAACTATTGCAGCAAAACACAGAGTTTGATGGGAGATGAAATTACATGGGGGGATTTGTTGCTGACCCACCAAAACCAGTGTTGTAGTTACTTTCCCTGAGAGCATGGCTTTGTGGGGTTTATTACACAGGCTCATTGCATGGCCTTCACAGACTCATTGCATGGCCTCATGCACAGAAGGGAGCAGAAGAAATAGTTTGTGGCTGGTGCAACATGAATGAACACTTGTGATAGGCTTTCTTCTTTTTTTTCCTAATATTGGGAAGACTGAATGTTTCAAGCTGGACAAAGATGCCATCAAAGGTACCATATTTAATAAACTAAAATCAAGAAATAGCCTATCATGTTCTAATCGGCACTTTATGTATGTATGTGTATGCATACAGGTATATGTGCATATGTATAAAAAAATACATATATATAAGAGACCTAGACAAAATCAAAACTAAACAAAAACCCCACCAGATTTCTGGGGGTAAAAAATATCCATAGCTACTCTAACAGAATCAGATGTATATTTTACTAATTCTGGGGCAAAATAACAGATATGTTGAGATAATGCTCAAATGTTTGTGTGTGTACACAAGCTCTGCAGATTGCTGCCTTTCTATTGCAAGATGCCTTTTGTCCTTTCTAACAGAGGAGTAGAATTATACAATATCTCTGTTACTGGCTCATTTGTTCTGCTGCTGCTGATCAGAATGAACCATGAAGAACAAAAGTAGATGTGTCATTCAAATAAGAGCACTCTGGGTCACACTGGGAGCTCTGGCTGTTTTGATGTGTTTTCTACCCTGGCCTGTGTCCCATCTCTTCTTGTGGCTCTGTTCCTCTTCAGAGCACAGTCACCCCTTCCATCTCTGTTTACATGCTGGGACAAAGAATTTGAAGTTGGCCCTTGGTGTCAGAAGCTCTGAAGCATGAAACTTTGTGTTCACTGATTATGGTCCAGATTTCGGTGGACTGAATTTCCCAGAAGTCGTTGTAATTTGGGCTTCCTATGCCTCTGTGGGGCTTAATGAAAAGTGGTTGAAACTGTTATGCATGGGGCTGCAGGCTAAGACTCTCTTGTTAGACCTGTCTTCACTAAGTGCTGTAGTTGAGAGCTGTGCTTCCTGCCTTTCTCTACCTAAGACCCCAGAAGGGATGGGATAAACAAAAGGGAAGTCTGTAGAAGTGGAGAAACCATCACATTCAGTCTAATTTTCAACCCATGAACTTTCTGAAAGACCTTGTGCTTGTAAAAGTGCATCAGCCTTGCTTTGCTCAAGGATATTTAAATGAAAGTTCATAACTGATGTCACTCTGCCAGAAGCTGCCCTCTGCTCAAATGAGTTTGCTCTGCTTTTCTGAACTTTTATTGCAGAGAAGTTGGGTTAAAAATTATCTTCAGAGAAGTCTCTGACATAGGCACCGATGAGCCATTTTCCTCTCCAACATGCTGTTCTACCTAAAGATCAGTATTGTCCTGTTCCAAAGTTAGATTGCCTTAATGTTATGTTTCGGTCACTGGAGGTAGTACTTTTTTAGCAAAGTTGGAAAACTCCTCCCTCTTGCATTTTCAGCTGTATTTCCAAGGTGTAAATATCTCTACATGCTAAACAAACTTTTTCGGGTTTCTATTTCTTCACAAAGACAGTAAGAATGAGCACCCTGAAGAAAGGTTCTCAGCTCTCCTACTAGTGTCCTTCAAACCCTCTCTGGGGTTTCTATGCTCTGTTGAAATCCAGGCAAAAAACACAGCAGTAGCATCCTGGCACTGGCCTAACAATACTGTGTACACAGAAAGATTAATTCTCTGTAGTGCTTGATACTGCCAGGCGAGTCCTCTGTCTTTTACCCTGAAGTCTCAACTTACTCTGTGTCACTGCTA
Organism: Loriculus beryllinus; assembly: GCA_039877255.1. Classification (NCBI taxonomy): domain Eukaryota; kingdom Metazoa; phylum Chordata; class Aves; order Psittaciformes; family Psittacidae; genus Loriculus; species Loriculus beryllinus. The sequence continues at coordinate 3,278 of JBCJKH010049553.1, forward strand.
TCCAGGAAAGTCATCCACCAGTCAACATGACCTTTCCCAGGTCTGGAATTCTTTTCCTTAATTCTCATTCAGATTGACTACTGCAACAGAGGTAGTGTAACTTTTATCTTATCACATAGTACTGAGCTGGGATACCGTATTTCTGTAAGTTGTCAATTCAGTAGAAGGATTTTCCTTATACTCCATTTCAGTATGTAATAAAAAACTTCTCTGTATCCTCTCAACCTAGGAAAAGTGCAAAATGTTCTGCACAGAACACTTTACAATGCTGTTTCTCTATACAGACTTGCATGTCACATGGGTTTCATACAAATGTGAGGTGTCTCTTGTTATATATTGCAATCATATTACTCTGGTAAAGAAACATCGGCAATTGGACAGTAGCAACTACTTGTACACTTGAGGATGGCAGCTGTGCTCATAAAAGTGCCTCAGCCTTTCTTAGCAAAAGGATAGTCAAATAAAAGTTTGGAAAACTGTGTCACTATGCCAGAAGCTATCCTTTCCAAACTAGTTTGCTCAGCTTTTTTCAACTCCTCTCACAAGAGATCTTACTTTACCAGTTACACAAAATATCCTGCTTCCCACTGGGTGGCTCACAGAAGTCAACAAGTTGGTGGACTGGCTACCCTGGCAGCAATCAGATAGTTGTGTTTGTTCAGGGTTTCCACTTACACCTATACTTCTGCAAATCGGAGTTTGAGTATGTGGATGTCCGAGGTTTGCTCACTGCCTTGACTTAATGATGTTTGGCTAGAAATAGCTCATTTACAGACAGAGTAAACTGACGGCTAACTCAGCCAATTATGTGCCGGGAAACTGAATTGAATAGCAGATTTTTAATAGTTAGAGTCAACAGAATTTAGGTTGGAGCTGCTGTAGAACTTGCTCCTGTCTCCCTGTCTGCTCAGCATTGGCCAGGTGGATGCTGGTCAGTCTCTTTTCAAGTCAAATGATACTGTCAGTCTGGTAGCCCTGATAAGGTCAGAAATTACAATCTAGAATTGCTAGGTGTCCACACTGCTACTGACTGGAGTCTTTTGTTGACTATATTGGGATTGCTTGCCTCAACAGAAGTGGTGGCATTTGATAACTTCACTGCAGTTGTGTGATAATGCATTAAGCCATTCTTTTCTCAGGATGATGCTCTGCAGTAGTCCTTAGAAAGGTTTTTGGATCCTTCTAGCAGAGTGTAAGAATTAATTTATAATCTAGAGTTTAGTCTCTGTTTTGCACTTCTGCACCTTCTCGTGTACCTTCGTGACCCCTCTTGTACTTATGTGTCCTTTCTCTCTCCTTTTAAGCTTGACAAGTTGCCTGCCTGTCTTCCTCTGGCACCTGGCAGCTGGCAGTGTCTCACGTTGGCATATGCAATTCATAGATATATTACTACTGTTCCTTGGCTAAGGCTGGTAGGGAAGGGATGACGGTGACAAGAATCTGGACCGTGTGCTGTCCCTCTGCTCTGCGCAGGCTTCACCTTCTTTCAGTTTAGCTGCCATGAAATCTCTAACAAATTTGGAGCCCACCAACGTCACTGGCTGCTGGAAGGAATAAATGTTCTTCTCCCTCCTCTTCAGAGGCTCTCATTTACTCTGAGTGCTTTTAAGGAGTCTTCACGCTTCTTTCCTAGCCTAAAGCCTTCTGGAGATGGATTGACTCCATTGCATAGCTATTAACATTTCTAGGCCACAGCAGAGTGAAAGCTCACCAGGAAATCTTCTCAGTTACACAGCTTTTAATAGAAATCCTTGAGGTGGAACTGTCAAAAATCAGATCGGTTTCACTCTGCTGAAGCCTGGAAAAGCAGCAGAGAAGCTGGAGCTGTTTCAGCTGCCTGAGACAGCTCTGTATTAGTTTATCCTAAGTTCATGTTTGTGGGTCTCTGAATCTAGTTCTTTTGGTTGTTGCTATAACTCTTCTTAAATGAAAGCATAGATTTCTTGAAGAATAAACAGTACAGCAACTTGAGAAAAATGTTCTACTGGTATTGAACAAATTGGGCTTTACAGTTGCATTGATTAAATGCTACAAGCTGAATAAGCTCCAGTTATTGTGTTGTTCCACAGCGGAAGTCTGCAGTGGAAGTTAACACTGGGAAAGCTTACAGTGTTCTTCCCGAGTAAGTTATCTTTACCCCAAAATGGCTTCTTGAGTAAGGCAAAAAAAACCCAAACCCAAACAACTTATGCCATTAGGTAACAAGAACTAGATTAAGCTCAGCATATTACCATCTGTTTCTGAATTCAGCTGTGTTTCTCCTTTGAGTTACAAGTTTAGGTCAAGTAAGTGAGAGGGCATGATACTGAGAATGAATGGTAGGTGTGAAGAAAAACATACTAGAGTATGATCATTGTTAGCAGCAAAGTTTCCAGGATGAATCAGACTAGGATTCATTCAGCTAACATATTTTCCATGCAATAGTAAAATTGGACACACACACACTTTAGGAACAGATGCATGGACAGGAAGGAAGAACATTAAATAGGCAAAATACTCAATGGAAAAAATTCGGTAACATTTACTTGCCATTAATACAATAAAACTGTAGTTATGTAGATTGCAACATTACCTGATTTTTGGGAAGTTTAATTCTATCACAGTAAAGCTTCCACACCCCTGTTGATTGGCAGCTTCTCAAGTACACAAGAGTGTCAGGAGGCCTGAGTACCTGTGCTGTTTGTCATAATGTTATGTGACTGCTGAGACAGCTACAGTTTGATCTGTTGGACTAGATGGCAGCTTCCCCAAATGGCGTTGAATCTTTGTTGTGGAGCAGCCTTGGAGGGTTCTAAAGGAAAAGTGACACTCCTGTCTCATTCTGCCATATCCTTAGTCGTGGAGGTGACTAAATGTAAGTAAATAATTTAGATGCTTGGCGACGTTACATGAGTAAGGAAGGCAGGTATACTCACCTCATCACATTGTCTTTGCTGTTTGTTATTGCACGTGCTTGTCTCTGTGCTGTGTGGATCCGTTATTATGCTTTTCCTCTCCCTCTCTGGGTGGGACTCCTCCCACCTGTGCATCTTCAAAAATCTTCTTGCTTATTATTTGAATCTCCTGGTCTTCATATTCAGTGTGCTGTTGGGCACACAGGTGTGTGAGTTCAGGTGTTCAGACATGAGCAGCTGTGGCATGGCAAGTCTGCTTAAATGAGTATTCAAAATAAATGTCTCTAATGAAGTTAGTCCTGTTCAATAGACACACAGCTCTGCAAAGAAGTAACTCAGGTTGTCCCATTGCTGCATGGTTTGGAGCAGCTTTGCTTCTTACTTGCTGAGTCCTCTTGCATTGCACATGGGAGCTGTCAGGCTGAGTTTGGACAGGCTGCCTGCATGTGTTAAATTCCAAAACTGTTGGCTAAATAGTTTCATCACAGTGAACTGTCTTCCCTCCATCACAGGTGGAAAGCTCCATGTGTGAAGATACTCACAAAGTACTGTTTCTTGAGCTGAGCAAACCTTCTTGTAGCCCATTTAAAATAGATTTCAATTTTGCATTATGCCTGGTACCAAGTGAAATGGCACTTCTTCCCTACTCTCTTCCCTCTTGGGTAAGGAGGAGAGGCTCTTTACTCTGATAGGTGAGACTTCAGAGAGTTCACTTGGACCTCTGTACTTCTGACTCCAGGGCAGAGAAATCTGCCAAGATCAGAAGCTTCTACCTCTGTAGGCACTGAAATAACTTTGTAGGAACTGAGATCATCCATGTAAGGATGGGTGTTTCTAAGAAACCAGATCCCTTTACTTTGATCCTCAAAAAGTTACTTTTGCTTTGCTTAGTGATAGGAGGACCTAGTATGATGTAAACTACTGGTTCCTACCAGCAGTTTGTGTTCTGGAGGAAAAATTTATTCTGTGCCAATAATCATCGGTAGCTGAATATGAAGAGCCCTTGTACTGTCTTCTAGACAGCAACGTTTCCTTCTCATTGTCCCTAAAAATGAAGGCTGTAGTAGGATAGTGTAATAACCCAGGGCAAATCTGTGCATGGATCTGAATGTATCACTTTTTGGTTGAAAGTAGTTTCCATTTCCATATGTTTCTTGTATTAATATAAACAGAACTTCCAAAAACACATCCTTTTTGAATGTGACACAATCCTTGAGATGTACATAATAAATTGGTTTGTTTTACACCACTTTCCATGCGTATTTGGTACTAAAACATAATATGCTGGAAACTGTTTATTGAAGTAAACATCAGAAAATGTAAGTGTTGCTTACTTCAGTAGTAAGTGGGAGAGTTTGCTATTGAAAGGTTTACAGGTGTGTTGGCATCCGAGCACTAAGCTTAAGAGCCATATTTTCAGTTTTAAAAGCTTAATATCAATAATGCCTTCTGATGGGATTCTTAGATATGCGGGCTAACTTTTTGAGTAGTTTTTCCTAGCTGAAGTAGCAAACATTGAACATATTTTTTAAAAAAACTTGTTTTTTTCCATCCAGGGAGGGAGATTTTTTCCAGTGAGTTGTTTCTGAGATCTGAAACTGCGATATATTTTCATTTGCTAGTGGATATTGCATCTTTAATTGTATTCCTTTTGGACAGGACTGCAGATTTCCACAGTGACCAATGCAAACGTAGTGAAAATAATTTTGGATCTGTCACAAGTAATCAGAACTCTAGTATGATGACTTGTGGTCCACTTTGGCCACTCTTTAATGTCATGGTAATTTAATTGTAAAAGGAAATTTGGGGGCTTTAAAAAAAAAAAGTTTGACTTAGGAATGCCCATCGGGCAAATCTAAGTGTGTATTGAACCTGCCTAAATTGATCTGTTACAGAGGGAGGCAGATTCCAAGTGTCCTGGATCTACGTTGTTGCTAATAACATAACTAATTTGAATTGCTTTTTGTATCTAGTGCCTAATTTTATTTTTTTTTTCTTTTTTAAAATAAGACAGTTTTGGTTTGTCAGATAATCGCTGAAAGGAAAACACAGAGATTTTAATGCAGTTTCACTGGATCCTGGTTGCTGAAGTGTGTTTTCACTGTAAGATAAGCTGATGAAGTACTGCCCAAGCTAACATAGTAAATCTTTCTCAGAGAACATGTCTTTGCCCAGGGTGGAAATATTGAATGGTCATTGGATAACGACTGCAGTAAAGGGGTCAGAATAATTCATTTTTAGTTTGGCATAATACAGGGAGTTTCTTCCCACCTCTCCTGCTGAAAATCCTGCTCCTCTCTCAAGTTAACTCTCTTTTAGGATTGCCTCCATGGCTCTTCCCTGCTGTGGGAGATGTTTTCCTCCCAGCTGGGATCTTCTAGACAACCAGTCACTGGTGGGACCCTGATACCTCCTCTTTCTGTCGACACACCACAGTCCAACTTCTTTGGAGGGAAGGGAGATGTGCCATGGAGGAGAGGGACTGCCAGAAGTGTATCTGGGGGACTTGGGTACCAAACTCTCGTGGCATATTATTGCTGTTGAGACTGAGGTTTCTGTGCAGTAATGTGACAATTGAGCCAGGTGGACATTGGATCTAGGTAGTTGTCCTTTCTGATCAGGGGGATTTCTCACAGGGACCCCTCATTGCCTGTGGTCTGCTATTGTACACCTCCACGCATTAGATATAACCCCAGCACTTAAAAAAATTGGACTTGAAAAGGAGCAGCTACAAGCTATAGAGAGTCCACATCTCTTGGCCCCAGGAGTAGAGTTCCTTGTGTGTCTTCTTCCCTGTCCCTTGTTTCAGGAGAGTTCCACATTAGTAAGTGACCTTTTAGGTACTGATGTTGATTCAGAAAGACAGGTAAGCATAAGCAGATGGCTAGGATTTGCTTCCTTTTTTCTTTCTGTTGATGGTATAGTTGTAGATCCCAGGGCCTGTAAGGGGGACTCTAATAGAATAGAATTCCAGTAATGCTGGAATTGGAGAAACCCCTGAAGAAGATGCTCTCCAGCTAGCCAAAAGCTCCTGGTTTGTGTTTGCTGTGAAGGAAAAAAGCAAGTTCTGCCACATCCCACAGTGAGAATTTAGATGTTTTCTGGTACCTGTATTGGGTTCACATGGGGCTCAGCTTCAGCAGGATGGGGGAAATTGCTCCAGTCCTGCATGTTCTTCATCCTAAGCAAAGGAAGTCCTGGTCACCCATTTATTGTGCTCCCTGTGGTGGCTCCCTCCTGTGCTTCTGTGATTTCACATGAGCGTATGCCGTTCCTCCTAAGGACGTCACTGCTGGCTCCTTTTTTGACGGGAAAAGCTGCTTCAGTGTAAAAATGCAAATGACTTTTTGGAGAAATGGGAGTTGGAAGGATAAGTGGAAAGAAAGCAGTATTAATAAGCATGTTCCGTGCGTGGCTTCTGGTGCTTTTCTCGTTCTCACCTGCTGGACCTTGTGCCACTGCTGTTGTTCTTCTGTGTTGAGAAAGCAGCAAATGCAGCTCTTGGTTTTTTTCCCCAAACAGGTTTAGATCTGATTTCTATCCAATGTGTGTCATGCAGTGAGGAAGGTTCACTCCAGTAAAGCCCTGGGCTTGAAGCAGATGTGTTTAAAGGCATGGCTTTTGAAAGGCTACTAATGTTCCCTTGCTCTCTGCCCTTGCCAGTGTTTCTTTGTACTAGATTGGCATCTTCTTTGTCCTAGCTGTCTTTATGGTTGACACACTGTAAACCTATGACTATTAAATGATGGCTTTAAAATCTGTAGGAAAACAGAATGGCTCCTTGCTTTTATTCTTTAGTTGCCTGATATGACCTTTAGCCAGCAAAGGCCTTAGAGGAGGTAGAGAAATGAGATAACTTGGGTATCCCTACTATTAAAACTTTATAATTGTCAGAACAACTTTTCGCCCCATTTTGTTGCCATAAAACTCTGGTTATTTTATCCCTTAGTAACCCTGTTTGTGGCAAATCTGTGTTCATATCAGTAGGAGAAGTAAGAAAAGAAATGAGCTTGCTGATGCTACTACTGCTGCTTTTTTTAGGAAAGTAGATTAAACCCCTGAATATCTGTCCTTTCTCCTCTCAGCATTGCTACTAACAAGTCAGTAAAGATAAAATCGAAGTCACTTACATTCTTCTGAAAAATATATTCTCAGGGGAGAGGCAAAGTCTGAAGATCTTTGTATCAGAAGGCAAAACTGGGGATAATTAGTGCCATATGAGAACCAGCATTTGTCATTAGAGTGATAGCTATCATTGACTGCTGGGGTAACTTTGCCAGAAGGCACCCAAGGCCATCCACAGTGGCAGGACCATCTGTGAAGGTGCCCTAGTGATGGTGGTGCACAGTTGTTCCCCTCAGGGCAAGCTGCTGCCCCTCCACAGCACCACCACCTCCCCTCCACCCCGGTTTCCCCCAAGAACCTTTCCTCATCACCTAGGCATGCTTGATGCTGCCAGCAGCTGCATCTGCCTCTCCCGCATCCCAGCCTCCTCCATCCCTCATGTCACCAGCAGCCTCCATCAAGGGTCTCTGCAGGACAGATGGGTGTCATCTGGGGACCAGGGTCTGTGAGACACTACTCTTCCCCTTGAGGGTTTCTCACAGTCGTGAGCGCTGTTTGCCTGCTGGAGCACAGCCTTCAGTGAAAGATTGCTTTATCTCATGTCTTCCAAGGAAAACAGTGACAGCTTCATCGCTTGAAACTTGCACTTGGTGCCACAGTCTTTCTTTAAGGAAGCAAAATTCCTTTTGAACACTCAAGGCCTGATTTTAGCACATGTGTTTGAGATGGATGTGGTTGCTGTACAAGTGGAGAAAGGCAGCCATCTTTTTGAAGCCTTCCAGACAAGAGCACATGAATGCTTCCATCAGATAAGTGTTGTCAGAACAGTAAACACAGGCTCTCAGCAGAGATGCAGCTTAAGAAGGGACGGGTCCCAGCCTTCTCCATAGTAAAGATTGCCTTGGATATTTATAAACACTATATGCATTCAGTGTGCCAGCCATCTATTGCAGATGTTTAGCCTGAAGAAGGCTCCAGGGAGGCTTTTAACAGCCTTCCAGTACCTAAAGAGGCCAACAAGAAAGCTGGAGAGAGGTTTTTTACAAGAGTCCTTAGGAGTAGGACAAAGGAGAAGACTAGTTAGGGTTGGAAATGACCTTAAGATCATCCAGTTCCAACCCCCCCCGCCATGGGCAGGGACACCTCCCTCTACTCTATGTCACCCAAGGCTTTGTCCAACCTGGCCTTGAACACTGCCAGGGATGGAGCATTCACAATTTCCTTGGGCAACCCATTCCAGTGCCTCACCACCCTAACAGGAAAGAATTTCTTCCCCATATCCAATCTAAACTTACTCTGTTTAAGTTTTAACCAATTAGGTTAGACTTTAGGAAGAAGTTCTGAGAGTGATGAGACACCGTCACAGGTTGCCCAGAGAAGCTGTGGCTGCTCCATCCCTGGCAGTGTTCAGAGCCAGGTTGGACAAAGCTTTGAGCAACCTGGTCTAATGGAAGGTGTCCCTGACCATGACAAGGGAGACTGGAACTGGATGATCCTTAAGGTCCCTTCCAACCCAAACCATTCTATGATTCTGTACTTCCAAACTCAGATACTTGAATACTTTAAAATTGCAAACTAGAAATTAGTTGACAGTTGATTTAATTATCAGTGTCTGGTCAAGAGATTTCGGGAGAAGGGAGCTGTTTGTCATATGTAGCGATTACTTTCATAGGACTTTTTCATAATCCTTGTCTACAGCAAAAGAGGGTCAGCTTAGTAGATATGGTTTCTGTTTCACAGATAACCATACATTTTCTAACTGTACATAATGTTTTTTTAAAGGAAATTAAGTATTAAGTGATCATATGTACTTAAAGGACTACTTATATAGTGTTAATTGCTTTGAGAAATGACAGGAAATTCATGTAGTTGTTTGCATTTAATAAACAATGTGTTTCCCACCATTTTGTTTATTATGGCTGGTATAGTTCTACTTGTAAAGTTGAGATTTATTTTGATTTTTGTTGGTTTTCAGCAGATCTGCATAGTAAGTGAAAATATCTCTGCTCTTTTTGGTAGCCTGGAGAAATAATAATTGCTTCATACTTGGCTATTCTGACACTTGAGGGATCTTTTTTCTTTCACATAATTACTAGATGCAGCTTGTAGTTTACGGTAATATGAATTTGTCATGGAAATGTGCTACAGTAACTGTTGTGTTTGTTTGGTGCAGAAAAGGCTACTGGGATCAGTGCTGTGCACAGAACAATGCAAGATGATGGACCCAAGGTGAATGATCCCAGGCTCCTCCCAAATAAGTGTCTTCAAAGGACAGCCAAGGTAACTCCATGGAGACTGGCAAGCGAGTACGCGTGTGCTCCCAAAGGCTGAAGGAGATCAGCTCTGACCTCCCTGTAGTCTCCATCTGTTGATCTTTGAATCTCATTCTCCATTTCAAAGGCAGTAATTGTCTGATCTGATAAAAATCAAAAGTCATGTTATTTTTACCAATTATACTAGTTTAAATTCCTTTTCTTTGTTACTCAGAGTTACGTAGCAAGATTCATGAAAAAGATTGTATACTAATATGAGTGTCAGGATATCCAAAGTTGTCTGATAATTCTTGCAGACTTTGGAAAGGCTGCTAGTGCTGGTTCAAGATTTAAGTCAATCTCTGAATGTTAAGAGACCAGAAATGGTCTACTGGGTCACCTGGGTCAGGTTTCTTCCATGACTTGTGCTTTCCCTTGCAGCGTTTAGATTCTGGTCCCTGTTGTGGGCTGGGCTGCCCTCTGGTCTCATCCAGTATGGCAATTCCAGTGCTCAGAATCACACAGAGGTGCAGCTTCTGAAATCTTCTGGAAGGACTCTTCTGTATAAGCTTAGAAAATCAGCTATAATATTTCTGCTATCCAGTGATTTATTATGGTCTACAAAAATATAGCCTGGATGAACACCTCTCTGGAACAATTATTTAGTGATATTGTAGTTTATTATTCTTTTCAAAGCCATGTTGTATAAAGGTAAAATAACCCCTAGCTTTAGAAAGAACAGAGAGAAGGAGAGAACTGCCAAATTCCCCACAGCACATCCTTTCCTGTGGTTAGCATTGGATCTGCCAGTGGCACCGTTTTTGGACTGGCCTGTTCTGCACAGAATGTCAAAATCACAGGCTGAGGATCCAAATGCAAGATTTTACAGGAGTTGCTTGTATTTTGTGGCTAATTCCCTGCATTTGGAAGCATCTGCTTCTTGTCTGGTTTTGTTCTGTAATCAAGAAAATTGCTGTAGAGAGCTAGCACTTGGAAAGCACTTAGCTATTCTATAGCTGTGAGCAAGATGGCAAGGAAAATACACTGTAAATAGGTACTCAGTTAAAAAATGCACATGCACACATATACACACAGAGGGAAAGCATGATATAGGCATTGTGATTTTTTCCAGATATTCTGCTGACCCTCTGCGTATCCCTATTCTGTTAAAGAAAATAAGTTTCTCTGAAGGTATTAACTGTAGAAATCTTTGCCTCTTCCAGGTAGTCTATATTTTGGAAAAGAAGCATTCTCGAGCAGCTACAGGTTTCATCAAGCTTCTGGCAGACAAGAATAGTGAACTCTTCAAGAGATGTGCCATGTTCTCACCTGTGGACCACAGAGTGCCCAGGATCTATGTGTCCTTGGCTGATTGCCCTCCAGACTTTGTGACCAGGTCTGAGGACTATTCAAATATACTCTTCATCTGTCGCATAGTGGACTGGAAAGAAGACAGCAACTTTGCAACAGGGTATGTGGCTGCTATTGGAAGTAGAGATGACTGACATTCCTAGTCAGAGTGCTTGGCTTTGTTTAATTTAATGCATGCAATAGAGACAGGAATCTGTTAACAAGATGCTTGTCTTGTATTTCTCTGATATTTGGTGGATAAACTGTGAGGAGGCTAAGGATGGCTCATCACTAGTCAGCCTCATGGCTACATAATGTTAGTTTCTTTTGGTACTTGTTTCAGTGCACTGGCACATCACAGCATTAATGAGCATATGGACTTTGCTCGGAAAAGCTTGTAGTCTAGAGGGAACAGACACAGGTACTTAGCCTAACCAGCACAAGCACCATGGGGTGCTGACAGCCTTTCAGTGTTGCCTCCCTTTGTGGAAGATTACTACACAGTGTGTAGGCTTTTCACTTCTGCATGAGGAAGAATATCGGTAGCTGTGAGACTCTTTGTTTTTTAACATTTTACTGATAAGAAGTAGAAGGAAGTCACAGATTTTTGTGGTTTTAAATTTGCATTGCTTCAAGGAAGTTGTTGCAATCTGTGCATTTCAGGAGGCACTGTAAAACCATTGCTGTCCAGAGTTCAAGTTGAAGGCATTGTCAGAAAGGATGAGATTTTAAGCCAGGGCTACAGAAATGACCTATGCTGGGCTGGGTTTAGATTGTAAGTTCATTTTGCCTCTCCACGCGGAAGATCCTGTAGTTTTCAGCATTTTCAATTTATTCTTGGGAACAGTTGCAGTGTGCCAAGCTCCCATCTGGAGTAGCCACACTGTTTGCTATTGAGTGGATCTCTATAGGAAACTGCGGATATTGATAAATCTGTTCAGTTATCTTGGGAAAACCTGAGTAGTCCTGAGTAGCTGGTGATCCAGAGTAGGTAACTCTGACCTATGGCAATGCTGTGCTCAAATTCTACAGGTAATGGGGATCTGGATGTAATCTGGTGCACGTGCAGTAATGGCAGCTGGGCATAAATTCCAACTTTTCTCTTCCCCTTGTAGAGTTGTTCTGATAGGGTAGTACAGCTGATGTGCAGCATCAGCTCCGGTTTTTGGAGTCTTTGAGCTTTACTCAAACTCTTGGTAAAGCTTAATACTCACATAAAATTTTGTTTGTTTGTTTGTTTTCTCAGAGTAAGTGTGTTAGCACAGATCTATCAGCTGTAGAACTAAAAGCAAACTATACTGGAGCCTGTGTTTCCCTGTCTTTAAGTTTGTTGTCAGTTGTGACTGGTTTGTGTTCCTAGTAATAGCAAGTTTCATGTGTACTCTTTGAAAGCCGCATGAACCATTAAGTCACTCAGTTATTTCTTAGCTAAACTGCAGTGCATGAACTGAAGTGGACTCCCTTTGAGCCCCACTTAACTGAGGCTGGCTGTGCTGTGAACTTCACTGTGACTAAGTTTCTTACTGGCAGAGATTTTCCTTGTCTTCATTGACTCCAATGGAGAAGAGACTGGAGGGCGATTGTACTGTTTGGCTTCTTGTCATGAACAACCCCCCTTTTCAGCAGAAATGAGAGAAATTAGGAGGATGGGATAATGTCTTTTTTTATTGATTAATGTGTGTGTCTTTAATCTGCGCTTCTGACAACATTGTATATTTTCATCGGGGTGTTTTGGTAGTTTCCAAGAAGTAAAGGGTGTTGTCAGGAAAGAAAATGTCCACGATTGTCTTCATACATAACTGTTTCCTCTGGTAATTTGTTGCACTTCCGTAAGTGCCTTGTGGAGATAGGAAGCGTAAAGCCTCGGCAACCCATTTTGTTTTCAACTATAACTACATGCCTGTTTAAACACTGAAAGACAAGGAAACCTCTTGAAGGTCCCCAGAATTCCTGCTTGCTTTCGGGCTGGTTTCTAAGCATGTTTCTAAGCTTTGTTGCTAGCTATAGCTCACCTGAAGGAGAGACGAGCAGGTGATGTGCACCTTATTGCATGCTTGATTTTTTTGAACTTCCATGTGCACCCCTAATTCTGCCTGTAGACTTCATGATACCCCTTTGACAACACCACCATGGTTTTGAAGGTGCCTGGACTAAAGAACCTGTAGGTCATCACTGTTCACTGTTTAAGTCTACTGGAAGTCCAACAAGGGAACATCCTTCCATTTACATCCAGTCATTTCCCCTGGATGCCTTGTGTGTTTCTAGGTACTCTCCATCCTGCAACTGAATTCCCACAGGCATGTTATACACCTTCCTCATATTTCCTTTTCCCTTGGGAAGTTCAGTGCCAGGTTTCCGAACACGTTTAGTCTGATCACATAGACTGTCTTCCAGCGACCAGTGTGGGTGGAGCAGTGGGATGCCATGGCCAAGAGTTTGGCAGGGACACTGGCCACCCACGGTGGTCACCTGCACAGGGACAGCCTGACAGCCCCTGGAGGTCTTTTTGGGGAGGAGGGTGTGTTTCTGTGTCGTGATTGCCACCTGGTGGTCAGCACTGAGGCACTGTCCCCTCTGAAGGCCACCCTGCCAACCACAGCCATGCTGGGGAGAAGCAGGTAGGAACTAATGGCTCCGTGTCCCGCTGAGCAGTGTATTATGTTGGAAAACGTTCTTGCAGACTGTCTCTCAGTGAAGCGTGTTCCCTCAGCCTAACCACTCTTCATCAGCATGAGGAGCACCATGCTGCTCCTGTGCTCCAACAGCAGCTAGCTGAAGGAAGGCGTCTCTGTGGTGTGGAGTTGGGCTGGACTGCGCTCTTGGGTGCTGGAGGTTCCCGTGACACAGCTCTTTGTCTGTGATGCTCAGCCCTGCAGCTGTCTCCACTGAGACCTTTGGACTTTATTAAGCGTGTGTAACTCTGCCTTGGAGCCCTTGGCCCTGGGAGCAGTCATGTGGCTTTGCTTGCTCTCCTCTTACCTGCTCTTGCACAGGCTTCCTCTAGCAGTGGCAGTTTATTGACATGTAGGATGTTCTGATGCTGGAAGAAACCTTCCATATAGGATGGCTGTGGACAAGTCTGCTCCAGGAGAGACTGAATAAGGTTGTTAAATCCCCGTGGAAGTTATTCACTCCCGTTTGGGAGCCTGCCCAGCTTTCCAAAGGAAACAAGGCTTATGTAATTACGCTTTGTCTTTTTGGAGAGTTCTTATCATGTAACATTTGAACAGGTTGGCCAGTTTCATCTGGGTTGGGGAAATGGAGAGAGCTCAAATGTTTGTAGAAATGGGTGGCTGAATAGATAGATCATTGTCACTGTGAAGGGGAGGTGGCAGCATGACTGTAGCTCTGCCCCAGGTGTTCATGTATAGGGAGGCAAGCTCCAGTGGGTTGGCAGCTTGGGGCAGTTAATTTTGCTTTCAGCTATGACTTACTGGAGAACTACCCTGTGCTGCCCAATGCTCCAACCACAACAGATTCCTGTTGATGCCTGCTACTACCATGTCTGACATCAGTTCAAGGGTATTCAAGGTAATGCTTCTCTATCACTGCCATGGAAAAGAAGTGTTTACGTCTGTAACCTTTGTAATATTTTTGCCTTTTAACATTTAAAAAAAACAGATCCACACGCAAGCCTGTGGTGTCAGACACTGTAACTCCCTGGGAGTGAATGTCTAACTGCCGCTGGGCCCTGTGCCTGTTGTTGTTTATAAGCCTCTTGAACTATTCTTGCTACCCTTGGTGGCCGCAGAGCCCCATGAGTGATTTTACAGCCTGGCTGTTACTTCAGGGCCATTGGTGATCCTATATGCATTACCTTTGATCACATGCTGTCCTGTCAGATTTTGCTCTGATGCAAGTCATCATGCCTGCATGGCCCCAATTAGAGTCAGTTGTACACTTTTTATTTCAAGGTACTTGGGAAATGTTCCCTGGAACACTGTAAATCAAATGTTAATTACTATTTAAAAAATATTAGTCCTATATCAAACCTCTGGGTAAACCCCTTTTGATTTGTAATCTAATTTCAGTAAACGGATCAAGAGAACATGGGCTTCAAACTGAGCTGGAAAGCACTCTGGCATTCAGAGGTGCTTTCCATGACTGGTCGTGCAGACATCCAGCTGCCCTCTTGGTGCACTTCCCAGCTCTGCCCTTCCAAAAGAAGGAGCACCTTCAAGCCCTTACCAGTTCTTTTTGGCAGGACAACTTGTTCTCTCTTTTCCTCTTGTACTTTTTTAATCCATCTTCAGTGATGCTGGTGGGCCTGTGGACTCATGGGCTCATCCTTGCTCAGTCTCCAAGGTCTGCACTAGACATTGGAAATTAAGTGATGATTTCTTTGGTTTATTGTTACTGCTGAGAGAGAAGGAGAGAAAACTGATTCTTCATTTATTTACATTAAAATAAGGATCAGACAGGGACCCAGCTGCAGGAACAGAGAACTCAGCCTTGGTGCCAAACATGCACGTATTTGTGCCATGCAGTTTGTACATAAAGTTGAAACAATGGAGGGAAATATCTTTTATCCTTGTTTTCATTTTTATTTTAAAGCTAGGCAATGTGAACTCTACAATTTACCACACCATGAAGTGCGCAATCCTTTCCAGCATATTACACAATGTGACAGGTTTATTACACAGCCCTTCCCGTTGTGAAGAGAGCAAGCTTTGCTCCCATAAGGAAGATGGGCTTGTTTGTGCTGCTTGGATGGGGTTTGTTCTGTGGGTTTATGGCACATTTGAAGCCCTGAGAGCATCTTGTGTGTCCACATGACAAGTGCACTGTTTTGGCCCCAATTTAGGAAAGTAATTAGTGTCTGTTCTCACTCATTGGAATTAAAGCAGAAAGATCAATATAATGATTGTGTATTTTATGCAGTGGAAAAACACTTATTAGAGTGGCTGGTTTTGCACTGTGTTATTACCCCTCTCTTTTGTGTCATGTTTTGATGGATTTGCCTTAATTTCAGTTGTAATTTTCTTGGGTCAGGAGCATTATCTCTATTGGCTGTAATGTGCTATTCACTCTAATGGCAGTATATTAAAAATTAAAAAATCATTTTTCTCTGTGTACTGCAGAGCAATGTGGAGCTGAGAAGGGGGACAAGGGGAGCCACCATGGACATAAGTTCTCAAGTGGTATTTGTAACCAGCTTGGGAGGGAACAAATGTCCCATTCCTTTGGAGTCCCAGTTTGCACGCTGTGTCCAGAGCCAAATGCTTGTTTAACACGAGAGCTCACAGCCAGATGCGTACTGGGGTTTGCACTGCAGCAGATGGAAACTTTCTCTAAGCATAACAGAGCAGCAACCTCATCCACACATGTGCAGAATACTTCATCAAAGACTATTAGCATGTGGGGGACAGTTTCCTTTGTCTGTGACTTGCTTCTAGATTGTGGGCTTCTCTCCAGTTAGCTCCTGGTTTGGAGGCTTCTCTACGTAGCTAGGAGAGGAGGGACAAACTACTGGGAATATTCAAGTCCTGGAAAGAGCATGGAAAAGAGTTGGAAAGCCCATCTGTGGGCATGTCTGTGTGTGCTACCTCTGTAAGGAAGGCAGTAAGGTTCTTTGCACCTCTGTCTTCATAGGGCATCAGTTTGCCCAGGCAGGGATCCAAAGTGCATCCTCTGAGATGGAGAGCAGTGTGCTGAGCTCCCTGGGAGCTGTCTTCTGCAGAGCTGTCTGGGATCTGCTGGGAATCTGTTCTCCATTTTGGGTAGTAGGAGTGAATCACCTTTTTCAGTGGTGAGGAAAGGAAGGAGGATTTCGAGGGAGCCAGCCATGTGTAAAGCAAGAGCTGCCAGTGGGGTGGGCTATGCTTGTCTAGCATACATTGTTGGATGTATTTTTTCTAAATTTTTACCTCTGCAAAAACCTAATAATATGAAACATCTAGTTAAAATGAGATACATGAAACTGCCCAAGGTATTGTCTAGTGTTTTGCATCTCCAGCAGACGTAAGTCATGGTATAGTCTGAATTCCTGCCAAGTCCTCTGCCAAAACTGAGGGAGAAGTGAATGGGTGGAAGAGTATGTTTGAGGGCTCAGCAGCCTCTCTCAGGAGACAGCAGTAACATGACAGTAGTAATTATACACTTAAGAAAAGCATCCCTGTTTTTCTCTCTGCAGGCAGTTGGCCAAAAGTCTTGGGCAGGCCGGGGAGATTGAGCCAGAAACGGAAGGGATCCTGATGGAGTATGGTGTGGATTTCTCTGACTTTCCCTCTGAAGCCCTGGAGTGTCTTCCTCAGAACCTGCCCTGGGTTATCTCACCGGGAGAGCTGGCCAAAAGAAGAGATTTAAGGTAACAACAAAAAGTGTGGTCTGACAGTCTTTCTTGGGTTGATACAGAGTTGTGCTATTTTGTTTTGCATTCATCACGCTTTGAAGAGGCACTGACTTTATTATGTGCACCATATTACATATTACATGTTGCCTGTGCCTGCATGGAAAGAAATGACTGTTGAAAGTGTCTACAAACTCCAGTTATTTGGAGAAGTATTTTGTAAGGCAAAGAGGCTTTTTCTCAAAAGAACTATTGAAAACCGAAAATTTGGTGTTTGGCACCTAATCTGAAAGCTTTATGTTTTTGTCTGGAATGTATTATGATTTTAGTGGTAGTTTTATAGCAGAGATTTTCTGAATGCCTGGCAGATCAAATGATCTTGGGCATTGTTACTTTGAAACTTAAGCACAGGTAGAGACTGTCCTGTGTTTTCCTGTCTAGTCTCAATGTTTTTCTGAAGAACTGGTGTGTGGAGTTTATGACAGCTCTTTATCAGGTTAGCAGCTGGCAAATGCAGTCCCTTCCTGCAGCCTGGCAAATCTGTGCTGTCCCCTACCTCACATTAGCCATCCCTGCAACTTAGTGGCGCGCCTGCCATCTTTTGGGAGCTCCACAGTCTGTTGGGTGACGGACACTCAAACATTGCCAGACGACTCAAAACTAGTGGAGTTGCGACACTTCAGAAAGTCATGTTTCAGATATGTCTTTACTAGAAAAGATATAAAGACAAAATCAAAAATAATTTGTTTAGAAACTCACTTTGCAATAGAGGAAGGTGCAAGAAAGCAAACCAGAATACTATTAATAAGCTAATGTTGTGTTCAACTTCCACCTTTGCTTGTGCTGGAGCATCCTGTCTCAGTTGGAAGATTCGTTGCTTTCTTGGATATTGCTGTGTTGAAACAGGCCTATGAGCCTGATTCCTCAAGACATTGCACTGGTGCAAGCACCTAATCCTGCACTGTAGCATGCAACTTCCTTACTGCTTCAGCTTCACTGGATTTCCATTCCCTTACAATGGACTAATTCAGGGAGGATCACAATCCTGATTGACTAATGGTAACACTCAGATGCCAGATCTGAACTGTAGGCTTCAACTAGCTTAAAAAAATATATAAAATCTAAAGATCCTGAATGCTGCACTTCAGAAATCACTGGAAAGTACTTATTCTTATAGACTTGACTACATTTCAGTAGCATTCTCTGTTCCTTCTGACCCAAGCAAATAAAGAGCTTTATTTCAAGCAAATAAAGAGCTGGACTTGTCTTCAGTCAGACAATCAGTTTTGGAAACAAATTCCTAGTGCGTTTCTTGTGTTATTGCTGAATTATTACACTGGGACTTATCAAGGTGATAACACTTTTGCAGTTACGCTATTTAAATCCTTCTCTGCCCCTTCCTGACCACTGTGCACACTACAAAGTAGATTTCCTTTTGATCCTCTCAAATATAAACATTTAACAGTCAGAGTTTTTAAGACAATTATTTGGGCTTAATTTACTAATCCTTTTAATGTCAGCTGCCACATTGCTAACTAGTTTGTGGTCCAAACACATATGGAGATAGCATGAGACTTCTAGTTACGGAAAGTAAAATGCAGATGAGTCTTCTTTTCTGTTTCCTGACAGTGAGAGGTTTGTCTACCCAGAAAAAGATGAGTCACACTATCTGTATTAATAAAACTCATAGATGAGTGGAGTCTTGCAGCTGATATTAAATAATAGCTGTGTTGTGGTCTGCAGTGTTGTACAAATAGCTGGTGCACACTGACCCAGCCTGGCATCTCTAGGAAGACACCTGAACCTGAGTATCTGGTCTGGTTGCACATGGGAGTTGTGTCTTGTTTTCCAGGGGAGCTTGCGCTGTGTTCAATGACACCTGCCTATCTGAATGCCTGTCTTTGCTGTACTTTGTGCACGTTGATCCCTCAGGCTCCCCAAAGAGCCCAATAGTCTCAGAGTACACTAAAGTAAATTGCAGTGAAATAAAAACTCATCTTTTCTCCTGAAATTGCTATGTTAGCACTTCTAAACAGCTCATCCTAATTCAGTTTACACATTGCCACCTGTTAAACACATAGTAAGAGTCTGGCTTATAATACTTTGATCTCTAGTAAATCATCTCTAGTTCTGTTAACACAGTGCTCTAAATTTTCTAGTGTCACACATTAGCTTTTGAGATTTGGAGCCAAGACCTAAGCGAAGTTTTGGGTTTGGGGGCATTTCCTCTGCGTGAGATAACTTTTCCTTGTTTCCTTTCATCATGGTAAATGACTCTTTCCTCCTCTCTGTTCTGCTAAGCAGTGTCCTGAGTGGGGTCGGGTCTGTTTGTGTATAGAGCACGGAGGTAGAGGTTCTACAGCGGAGGCATTTGTTGAGTGTGGTTTTAGGTGAAAGTGAGACTGTGTTTCACCAAGCTGCTGAGGCTGGGCAAGAGGAGGGAAAGATATTTTGTCCATGCCATCTTGTAAATATGTTCCTTGATCTTCCTGCGAGTCTTTCAGTTTTACAGGAAGCTTGTTCTTGCCATGCATAGTCTGTTTGGATAGCAACTGTGATCTCACCTACAGAGCCTCTGCAGAATTGCTTCCAAGACATTTTTCTTTTTTTTCTCGTTTCTCCAGTAATGGCTCACAAGAAAAGGTTTACATAATATTTTAATATTATTTAGGGCAGAAAAGATCCAAACCTCATGGATAGCTTTGAAATCTTTTAGCTGATACAAGTCTTTGCACTGCCACTAGAGCACAGTTTTGCCATGGAAACCTGCTTTTGACTCCCTGGGTTTATCTATTTGTAAAATTAGGCAAGTATTTCATGGGTACTCCCAGCTTATTTGTTTGTAAAGAGCACCAGAAACTTTTAATGAAAAGCATTAGGCAAGTGTTCGGTGTTGGCATTGCATACTGCAGTTGTATGTTATAAAGTGTATGAAATTTCATAAGGTATCAGTATAGTGTGGTTAAGGAAACTTCCCTTCCTGAGACTTTAAATGTGATAATACAGATAGGACCAGAGTTCTCATTTTATTATTTAGGTTGACTGGAATTGGTATTTTTTTCAGTAGAAGCTTAAAAAGTGTTTGGTTTCTGCTTTTAGAGAAACACTGGAGCATTAGTGTCATAGGGACAAATTCTGATGGGTACAAAGTTTCAACTGTTTTCGGGTCTTTTCCAGTGTTTCAACATGTAATTTTCATTTCCTTGTTTGCTTTGCACTTATTATTTCAATGGTATGGGACAAAATATAGCCCTTGAGAAGAAGAGGGATCAGGGCAAAGAAGGAAATGTAAATTTCAGAGATAGGTGCAGGAGACATGGGCTGGAAGAGGAGGCAATTTGAAGAGGTGTAGCCAGGGATCTAAGAAACCCAAAAGCTATTTCTAAGACTCATTGCAAATGTTTCTAATTTCATTCATATCTTTTTGTTTCCTTTACTGCTTAACTGGGACAAGAAACTAAAGCCAGGAAAGTCCAATTATAATGGGAAACAAAAACCTAAATATTGGAGAGAGAAAAAAGGATGTTCTTTGCAAAGCAGTTCTGCCTTTCGCTTGTCTCCCATTGTTGGTGTTACTGTGGAAAATGTATAACATCACTCTTTTGGAAAGCACTAGAACCTGTTCAAGCAGAGAATAGTTTATGTAGTCTAACATGGAAGAACTTGAGGATATCTATTTCTTTACCATTTTTACTAATAATAAGTGAGCCTGTTGACCTCCGCTGGACTATTACAAATGTGAAACTTGGCACTTAAAATTGCTTGCTCTAAATTTTCCAGTTGCTTTCTCTTTTTCCATTTGATGTCATCCTGCCAACTAGTGATTTTATTATTATAAACAGGACATTGTATTCACTTTTAAGAAGAAATATGAAGCTGAAGGTAAAATTACAAACTGCAGTTTCTCAGCTGGCAAAATACAAAACAATGAGCTAAAAATACTGAGCAGAGAAAGGGTGCTGCAGCAAGAAACTCTGAAATGTCTACAAGATGGATGTGGTCTGAGGAGCAGAAACCGACTGACTTCAGCTGAGAATCACCAAATGGTTCAGGTTGCAAGGCTCCTCTGGATCTCCTTGCTCAAAGCAGGTTCAGCTAGAGCAGGCTGCTAAGGTCTGTGTCCATTTTGGGGTTTGGATAGCTCCAAAGATGGGGGATTCCACAACCCTTCTTAGGAATGCCTGCTGGAGTTCAGTTACCCTTACAGTAGAAGCATGGGCATTTTTTACCTTTAAATGGATTCTCCTGTTGATGGGTACAACTGAAAAGAGTCTGACTCTGTCTTCTTTACTCCCTATCGTAAGGTATATTTTCACATTGATAAGATCTGTCTGCATGAGCCTTCTGTTCTTGAAGTTGCTCTGCCACAGCTCTCTCTGCCTCTCCTGTAGGTTGGATGCTCCAATTCCTTAATTATAATTGAGGCCCTTCAGCAGCCTTGCATCAGTATGTTGATGTCTTCCTGCTACTAGGCAGCCCAGAATGGGACGCAGGACTCCAGCTGTGGTCTCACCAGTGCCAAGTAAAGGGGAAGGATTGAAGTACTGCATTTCTTGACCTGCTGGCAACACTCTTCCTAATGCAGCCCAGGGGGCTGTTGACCACCTTTGCTACAATGGCATGTTGTTGGTTCATGTTCAACTTGTCCAGCTGCTTTCCAGCAAGCTGGTCTCCAGGCTGTACTGGTGCATGGGGTAATTCCTCCCCATATGCAGGACTTTTCACTTAGACTGAAAGGAATCTCATGAAGCTCAATTTCTCTGCTGAGGGCCCTCTGAATGGCAGCATAACTGTTCAATGCTCCCATGAGGCTAAAAGGCTGGGAGGGCATCAGACCGGCAGACAGTGAGGATCCACTGCATTGGCAGGAGACAATTAATGCTCATTTGCTTCCCTTGCAGGGCAGAGTTAATGCACTTTGTTCTTGCAGGCAAAAAACTCTAATTGCGTCTTGGTATTTGAGCATGTGACCTCAATTGCAGCTGACCTAAAGCTATCCAAGTTGTTGAAGGCTAAATTGTAATTTTGGCTGCCCATTCAAAAATATAGCATCCTTCCTTTGACTGATAAGGGAGAAGGAGTGGAGGTGCTGTGTCTTTGTGTCCACTGTGGAGGTAAGCTCTGTAGCGCTGTCTGTGAGTGGAAAGCACTGGTAGCAGGACAGTACCTGCACTGCAGTTCTGCCACTGTTCAGCTGTAACTTTCTTGAGGAGTCTTACAGCTGGTAACAGGGATTAGCAGTGTTTACAATAAAGGTTTGACAGCATGCTCTTTGCTGTAGACGCCTGAGGGCATTATTGGCTGATAAAATTAGAGGTGATGGTAAAAATCGCAACTTTGAGCTGTGCAAGGGGTGTTGGAAGAAAGCAGTTAGCCTCTGAAACAGATGTCTTTGCAAGGCAGGTGGGCAACTTCAGTTAGAAATGAGTGCAAGTCAGATAAAATATCGTTAAATAGCTTGTTTCCTGGAGATTTTCCACTACAAAAAGCTGGTGTTAAGTAGAGCAAGACTTACTCAGCTATAATAGGATATGTAAAAATGCTCTGGTTTCTGATGGAAACTGAGAAATGACTTGTTTAGCAAATGTATAAGCAACATTGCTACAGACCTGACTGTTGTCTTGGCATGGAGTGGAGACACAAACAGAGCCAGATTATGATCTCTGCCCTCTCACTGAGCTGTTCTGTGACTAATTTAATGTTCTCCGTAGGGAGATACAAGGCATACAAAGGATTACTCAGTGGTGTGTAAGGGTATCAGATCAAGCCCCTCTCTAACAGAATTGGTTCCAGAAGATGGTGATGGTGGCTGTATCTGCTCTGGGTCCTTCTGCTGTCCAGACAGTCTGGGGAGTGGTACTCTTTTCTTGGTGAGGAGAATTTTGCATTACCTCCATCCTCACCCATTAGCTGAGTAAGTAAAATGCTGAATAAATATGGTGCTGCTGTCAGAGTGATGTGATTCAGCTCCTTGCTTCTGGTTGGCTTCTTTGGGTCCTCCTCTCTGTTTTCATAACATTTTCTACTACACTATAGCTACAGCAGTTGTGGTGACATTTGTGCAAAATGATGCATGGTCTTTGCTCTCAGATGCTGTTGTTACCAGTGGCTGGTGTACGTAGACACGCTGGCAACTTCACTGATGTTTTTCCTTACAGGAATGCACGTGTGGTCGTTGGAAGTGCAGCTTCAAATGCAATTGGTGGTGTGTAGTTGGACAGGATTATTGCTTTCAGATCTTACAGGCTTGCTTAGTTAAGAGTCTGTTTAGTTGTGGAAAACAGTAATAACTTTTGTGACTAGTATATATTGTTATACATACAGTCTTTTTCCTGTCTGGCTGCCTATTTTAGGAGAAAAATAACAGAGGGAGATGAAGATAGACTCTTAAATCAATTTGAGAACAAGTCCATTTCCTACTGGATTCCACTAGATCACAAAGTGGGCTTTTGCTGAGCAGAAGAAAGTGCCTGATCATCTCATGTTTATGTATGTTAAGCGGGCCCAGTTCAGGTGTGCTGAATACTGCCTCTTGCCTTAATATCACAGTACTTTGCTGGTGCTCCTTTCTTGCTAGAGAGGCATGGTGGTAGATTGGAGATGAAGGATCTGAGTCCTGGTGTCAACCCAGGTATCTGTCTCTGATACTGTAGATGAAGAAACCTATGGCTTCTTCAGTAGGTGTGATGGGCTGACACTGGCTAGTCACCAGTGCCCACCAAAGACACTCTATCACTCTCCTCCTCAGCTGGGCTGGGGATAGAAAATATAACAAAAGGCTCATGGGTCAGGATAAGGCCAGGGAGAGATCACTCAGCGATTACTGTCGTAGGCAAAGCAGACTCAGCTTGGGCAAATTAGTTTATTACCAATCAAATCAGGGTAGGATAATGAGAAATAAAATCTTAAATGCAAATCTTAAATACAAATCTTAAGTACACCTTCTACCCATCCCTTCCTTCTCAGGCTCAACTTCACACCTGATTTTCCCTACCTCCTGCCCTCCAGCAGCACATGGGGACAGGAATGATGGTTGCAGTCAGTTCACCACTTGTTGTCTCTGCTGCTCCTTCCTCCTCAGGGTTGGACTTCTCACACTCTTCCCCTGCTCAGAGGAGGGTCTCTCCCATGGCAGACAGCTCTTCACAAGCTTCTCCAATGTGAGTCCTTCCCACGGGCTGCAGTTCTTCACAAACTGCTCCAGTGTGTGTCCTTCAGGAACAGACTGCTCCAGTGTGGGTCCCTTATGAAGTCACAAGTCCTAAAGCAAACCTGCTCCAGTGTGGGCTCAGTGGGTCCACAGGTCGTGTCAGGAGCCTGCTCCAGCATGGGATGCCCACAGGGTCACAGCCTCCTTTGGGTATCCCCCTGCTCCACTGTGGACATGGGACACTGTCCTCCATGGGACAACCTGCCTCACCATGGTCTGCACTATGAGCTGCAGGGGAATCTCTGCTCTAGCGCTTGGAGCACCTCCTCCTGTCCTGCACTGACCTTAGTGTCTGCAGGGCTGTTTCTTTTATATATTGTCACTTTTTCCTCCAGCTGCAATTGCTCCTGCACAGGAATATCCCATCCTTCTTAAAGATTTTATCCCAGAGGTGCTACCACTGTCACTGGCTTGACCTTGGCCAGCAGTGGGTCTATCTTGGAGCCAACTGGCAGTTTCTTAACCCTACCCCTGTAGTGTGTTGTCCTGTCCACACACCCCAAAACCTTGCCACACAAATCCAATACAGTAGGTAATGCAGTATATCCCCACTGGGGAATTTCAGGGCTGATCACTGATCACTAGATTGGGCTGCTTGTTGCAAGGAACAACATTTTCCTTGTGGCTTCAGTCTGATGAAGTGGTCTGAAGCATGCTTTGACCATGTCCATCTGCCCTGATGGTTTTTGATGATTGGATCTTTGTTCCCAGGTTATTCTCAGATCCTCACTCTCTAAAAAGAAAAAAAAAACCCCACCGTAATATAGATGGCACACATGCAGGTGTATGAGGCAGGGTTGTACTGGAGGGAGGTATTACACCATGGATTAGAAGTGGGGTGGCCTGGAAAAAATTAATACAAATAATTCTGGGAGGTGAGGGATTGATTTACAGGGAAGGATTAACTGTTCAATGTGAATTTGCCAACACTGGAACTAGAAGTTTGTGAAAGGTAGTAGTTGATAGTTAAAATGTGTGGACCAAAACAAAAAGAGAATCATCTAAGGTGGTGGGAGGATAGAAGGTGGCGTTATGAGGACAAATAAGGTAAAACAAGGAGGAAACCTTCCTGTCCAACCTGAATAGACTGTAACTTTGACTAAAGTAAGTACTGGAAACTCCATCACTAAAGATGCTTAATACTGTACTGGAGAAAGTCCTTGCGAATGTATTTTCATGAGTAGTCTGGCCTTAACCTATGCAGGTTGGATGACCTAATGTCTCTTCCATTTCTAGCTCTGTGCATGTATAATTAAAGTAGTTTATACAATGCAAGCACATTTTTAATTACACTCCACCTTTTAGTGTGGGATGGTGGTGCAGAGACCTCATTATATTTGTGGCACAATTACAACATGACTTGTAGGAAATACTGCTGGTACTTGGTCTCTCAGGGACTTTGATCTTGTTAGCTTTTCAAGCCATTTAGGTGTGTTACAAGACTGCAGTGCTCTCCCCTCCCCCACCACCATCTGTCTTCTTACTCAGAGGTCACAAACATATAGAGGGAATAATTGATTCTGATTCAGCAACTCAGTGAGCAGTCCTTGGTGAAAATGTAAATGTTTTTTATTGTAGATGTGTAATACATCAGGAGTCATTGTAAGATGTTCTCTTGGACCAAGGTCTGTTTTCTGAACCAGAACAGGACATTAGCTAAAACATAAACAGTACTGGCTTGATGTAGAAAGTTGGGTTTTCAATGCATACTGGATTTTTGTGGAGCTTAAAGAAATCAGTGTTTGGAGGTGGCAGCTTTTGCTTCCAATTATTTTATAATTATATTTTATAATTTTGGTTCATTTTGAAGTTCACTCACCATGAAAAAGGAGATTTCTGATGTGTCAAGTATCTTTGTTGGCATGTTACAGGGCATTTGGAGTGCCATTAAGAGATTTGTCAGGGTACTTCTATTGCAGGCGTAGTTTAAAAATATATTCCTTTTAAGAATCTGTTTTGGAAGTAGCCACTCTGGGTTTTTAACTAAAATCTGCCAACATAAAGTGTGACAAATGTGGTAGACCTACATGTAATAGATGTCTCTAGGGGTGGGATGCTGAAGTCTCAAAAATGTTCAGGCATGGATCGTTCTCTGAAATTTCTCTCACAGAAAGAGTACTTCATCCCTGTTTGAGTGATGGACCTCAGTGGAATTGGTCCCGTGCTTACTGGCACCTTATAACAAACCTGCACAGACACTGTGGTTGAGCTGGGTTTACTTGTGATTGAAGAATGAGATTGATTTTTGTGGTTGCCATAACAATTGGGCTGTTGTGTGAAAACATGTTAGTAGCATTCACTGGAGTGAGTTGACTGCTCTAGAATGCCTGTTCCAAAGTTAAAACAACTGTTTCTAGCTCTGAGAAGTGATGCCTGTTTAACTTTAGCAGGATGGCGCTCAGCAGGGTCTTAGAAATGACCTGAAGAATTTAAAGATTCTGAAGTGCTTTTGGTGTGCTTAATTTTAAAATGTCAGCTTTGAGCAGGAGGTAATAAAGGTAAACTTGAAGGCTGAGCTTTCACTCCCACTAGGCTATTGTATGTACTCACGAAGTGGAGAGAACGGGACAATCTAGGGAGTCCCTAGAAGAATGTAAATGCATTGCAAGTGTCTAGACATGCAGTCAGTCGTACTGTAGATGTTTTAGCACTGACATACTTAAGTTTAAATGAAGGCTTGCACTGCCTAAACTTCAATAGACAAAATTATGTTCATTACTGTCACACCTCCAGCTGCAGCGGTCTGATCTTTGGAAATAGGCTAATGCTTCTGCAAAACATTTAGTTTGGTGCTTCAAGAGCTGCTGGATGACTGGAGGGACTGTAGGCTCTGAGCACTGAGCCTGGGACAGGGTAGGATGGTCAGCATGTGGGTAGCCAATCTGCTGCTTGAATCTTCAGTGTTTGTGTGCTGGGAATTCACAGGCAGGTTTCAGCCACCTTTTTCAGGCTACTGGGTGCTGTGGCTTCCTGCGTGTTCTTTGTTCTCTTTTGCAGTCTGAAAGTTGCTCTTTGGAGAAAGTCAGGACTTCATGGTCCTGATTCCTGAATAGCTTGTTCATACTTGGCTCTTCAGAACTCTGCCTCTTGCAAATTGTCACTTTAGCTGTAAAGACAATGTCTTGCTTCACTGAGGGTTTTCTGATGCTGTACTGGGCACATGCAGTTCATTGAAGTGTTCCCTCACAGTTGATGGTGTTTGTTAAGAGCGGTAAAAATCTGGGCTCCGTGTCTCCACTGTCAAGTTGACTCATCTGTGTGCTGATGACTGGGAAGGATATCCAGTTGTGTTAGGAGGATCTGCGTGGCTGCAGGGTGCTGCTTTGTCTACTGTGTACACACTGGTGCTTTTCTCCAGTAGTAGCACCGTGCTGCTTTTACAGACAATCGCAGTGTTAACATCCAAATCTTGCCCAGCAACTGGCCATGACAGCAGCCTTGCCTCTAATACAGCCTGAGCCCATGGTTTACAAATGCAATGCTTCATCTTGATTCAGGTAGCTTTCCACTTGAGTGAGGATGGAGCCCTGACCACTGTAACTTGTAATCTTGTTTTGTAGGTGTTTATAATTTATGGCTAAACTAACTGATACTGAAATGCTGAACAGTTTTTCTGTCTAAAATGGATATATTGTACCTCACTTTGCAGCACCGACCGTACAGTATTTTCTCTGTTGATTCTTGTGTTACATATTTGCACAAAGAAAAACAAACTGCTGTTGCAGTCCTGTGATCTGCAAACATTTTAATTATCATGTTGGTAATTCCAGCTCACCAGCAGACTACTTATCTTAACACTACTGCTGCACTAACCATTAATTCTAGGTCCTGTTAAAGGTAAAAAGACTAACTGCTCTGCAGATATGCTTGTCTGCTTTAATTAGTCTTCTGTAGCTGTGCAAAAAGAAACTACACTTAATTAGCTTTCCTTAAATTAGGATTGATATACCAGACTGTATATGTTGACACTGTTGTTACTGTCTAATAAGCTAAGTGCTTTATTCTGCAGTTTTTTCCCTAGGTGGTTGATTTACAAGATGGCAGGCAGAGCTGGTGTGCAAGCTTTGGCTTTAGTAGTGCTCTTGTCAGGGCTTCTGGTCTAGAGGTGGCTGGGTCGGTGCTCCTGGCAGGGTATGGGCAGTCTGCGTGGCACATGCTTTCGTGACTCTTGTTTGCAGATCCACCGTGCTTTGTTCCCCTGACACTCCAAAGCTCTTGCAAGCATTGCCTCCCTCCAGTGTATGAAACCTCTGGCCATGAGGAGGAAGAAGGAAAGATTTTTTTCTTCTGTGACAGCAACTCCATGACAGAGCAAGTCCACCTCTGCAGACCTGCATTAAACATATGTTTTGGACAAAGAGGCTCCTGTAAAAAGCGCAAGTTTCCACACTGAAATGTTTGATTTTGATCAGTGCTGAGAGTTTCTTAGAGTCCTTCCCAGTATGAAGACCAGAACATCTCCTAACTCTGTATGTGTGTCTATCTCCTAAACCATTTTCCTTTAACCAAGTTGTGTGTATGTTGGAACAAGTGGACCTGGAACATCTCATTACTTTTACAAAGTGTGTTTTGACAATTTGAAATGAACAAAACAGGTTTTTATTAGCTGTAATGACAATGAGAGATGGCTCCTTTGGGGCTTTTAAAGAAGGGGGAGAGCGGAATGATGAAGCTCTTTAACCCTCAAGGTCACTTTGGCAGCCCTCCAGAAGCTGGAGACAGATGCCAATTTGTATTTACCTGTGGTCAGTGCAAATGTGCCTGCATGTAGCTGGGCTATTTCCTTGTGAGTAAGCAATGTCTTTGTTAGCAGGTGCATAAAAAGTCCTGTTGCCTTGAGGTTTTGTCATGCAACCCACTGCAGGTTAGTTTTGTTATTGGTTACCCAATACAGTTATGGTCAGAAATGTGGTCTGATCTCTCTGAGATTCCTTGTGCCACAGCCTTTGGGGTATTGTTCAGCCAGACAGTATGGTCAGGGGAGGAATCTGAATGGCTCCTTCCTCTTGACAAGGTACACTTGCCACATAGCTTGAAGCAATGTTATTTCTTCACCCAGATGGTTTTTGTCAGCTGCCTTCAGAGTCCTCTCTGGGGATTTGTACAGGAGTGGCTGGTGTAGGTGCCAAAGGAGGTGAGGGAATGGTTTGCCCACACCCAGCCTTTCCTCCCCTTGCTTGTCATTCTTGTCATTGTCTTGTGCTGATTCTCTCTGGGACAAGAGGTGGCTCTCTGCAGTGTGTGGGAGATAAAAGGTGACACTGGTGGGGCTGGAAGAAAAGCAGAAGGAGACAGACGGTCACATGCCTTCCTTGGAGACCTTGCCCTGAAGGAGCATGTGTGGGGTGCTGCCCTCAGGCTCGGTGCTGCAGTCACATCACTAGGTGAATTGTTTTCTTTCCCACGTGCCAGCTCTGGTTCCTATAGCCATCTGAAACTTCTCCAGTAATAAAAACTGAAAACTAGAAATATGATTCATCACACTTAATAACACAGTTACTGGTGAGCGGAATTTGCTTGCAAAACTTCAGTGAGGTGTAGTCCTGTGTGCCAGGATTACCTCACTGCTATGAACTTTGATCTCTGCAGATCAGCTTCTCTTGTCCCATTGACTACCTGGCTGTTGGCTCTGCAGCACTTATGTGGAGTCTTATGCCAGGGAGTATCATTCCTTGTGTTACTTTCTCAGTGACTTTCTTACCTCACCTTGCTGTCTGTGCCCAGAATAAACTGCCTGTGACAAGCTACAAGTCCAAGTCCCCTGAGTAATTTCAAAGGAGAAGCGGACCTGAGCCTAGTGGTAAAACATATTCCAGCTGTGCAGCACATAGAAATGCTGGTGAGAAATGCTAAATCAGTATTTGTCTGGACCCCTCTTCAGCTTTGCATCTGTGAGTTTAAGTATCTCAGATGGCAAGCTGTGTCTGTGCCTGCAGTTTGCATGCTATGAGGCTGCTCGGAGCCTGGCCAGCAGGTCCTGGAGTACAGCAGGCTGTGCACAACACGTTTCCTGGGGAGGCTGGGGCTGCCCTGCCAGCTCGACAGCAACTGGGGCCACAGCTGACCTCTGCAGTAGATTTGACTGGCCAAATACATCTTGCCAAAGTGGCGTGTTAATTGCTACCATTATATAAACGTGTTCAGAATTTGGCTCCCATGTATTTGTGCTAACTTTTTTCCAGGGCAGACTGCAAATAATGCACTTTGTTGAAACCAATCTGATAATTTTTAAACTGCCTGGAGCTATGATTCACAATGGGTGGCAGATGCTTGTGGTTGCAGGCCCCCAAACATCTGGGATAAGCTATCTATTCCCCAGACACAGGAACCCACATTCTCTTTGAAGAAACTTTTAAACCTTTATCTTGCTTGTCAGATAAAGCAAGCTGTAAGTGTCCATTCAGTGCTGTTTGCTCTTTTAAATTATGGAACTTAAAGGAATATTTACTTTATGTGGCCAGTGGGGTGGAAGTCACAATGCCAAGAGGCTGTTAACCCTGCGTGTTAGCAGGATCTGGTGTATCAGTGCATGCAAATTGGCATATATGCATGTCCGCATACTGCGTGAAGTATAGGTGTCTCTGTATCTGCATGCATACAGCTCCCTGAAGTTGCACAGTACATTGGAGTGGTAGTATCGTGGAATTCCATCCTTAGATAGAATATTAAGGATTAGATATTTGTGGAAGTAAGGTTGCTTGCAAGCATTTAAAAATTGGTTGATTCGCAGTACTGAATAGCTAGGCACAACAGATCAAAGTCCTGGCATAGCTGAAAAGATTTTATATCTTTCAGTGTCATAGTCTCTAATTTGTTTAGATGCATGGGAAGGATCAGGAACTAGCGTGTGTATGTGAGTTAAGGCAGCTTTGCTATCCAGTCTGAAAGGTAGCATATTCTAAAAGATTTTCAAAGTCTCAGAAGGTAGTGGAGTGCTTTACTGATTTTTATGTCTTTGGAAATCTCTATTTAGTATACCTGGTGGAATTACATAAATACATGCTGCCAGCTTCCTGACAACAACAGATACCACCCAGAGCATCTGAGTACTGAAGTGGAAGGCCTGTGAAGATGGAGACATTTATCTCACTGTGCAAACACCCATGCAAAAAGACTATGACTTGCTAATTCCACATGATACTTGCTCCTTTAAAAGTTCACAGTAATTTTTCCCCTCTCACCTCTCCTACCCCAGGAGTATACCAGTCGTTACGCTGTAAGAAAAATAATGTGTATTTTCACTGTATATCTCTATAAGGGAGTTGCCACAGTTTTTTTGTGGCAGTGAGAACAGAAGAAAAGAAGTGGTCTGCTCTTTTCCTTGGCAGCCTCAGCCTATACCATTGTGCTGGGGAATCTTTTAACTAGGGAGGATCAAACTTATTCAAAAGGTTAAGGTAAAAGCAAGATAAACCAGCAAACCCATTCTTTTACTGCCTTCACTGCTCTTCAGCTCCAGCCCCACATTCCACACATTGCTTGGGTGACTGCTGCTTTAGTCCAGGGGCCTGGGCAAGAAGTTGCTGTTGGGCAGCCCAGGATGAAAGGCAATCCTTTAGCAGCAGTTTAGGAAGTTTTGTTGCGTGCTTCAGGTTTTGGGTCTCTCTGGTGCCAGGCTGTGCTGTATTAAAAATGATGATTCTTGAGTCAGATGCTCTATTTTGTGTCATCTGAGTGGCCTCAGAGCATATCCATGGTCTGTCTTGATATGTTCCTCGTGTTCCTGCCACCTGTTGCTGCCTTCCAGGGCAGGGTGCACCTTCTAGGAGCTACTTATCAGTAATATCAGCACAGCATATATGAAAGGGTGTTCAGGTTTTCCTAAGCACTGAATTGGTTTGCTAGGTCTATTTAGCTGATTTGGAGCTTGCTTTCTATAACTTTCAGGTGTTTCCTATTGAACTTGTTTTTCCCTTTGGTGCGCAATAGGCAATGTAGATGTTATAAAGTACTGCACCTCTTGAGTGTCCTTACTGAGCCAAAAACTCACCCTCAATTCTGCTATAATTCAGTTTGGTTTGTAAATGTTTCACTGCCTCTGCTCTGTGCTAGCTGTGCTTGTGAAGTTTCAGATGCTGCCATACCTACTCTTATGCATGAAGATGGAGGTTATTTGTGTTCCATTTAACTTTGCAATTAAGAACAATCTATTTTTACTCTAGCTACAAGACACCAAGACTTTTCCCTCACCTGCTTCTTTGGAGTGAACTTGATGGACTAAAATGTTTAGGTTTTGTGGAAGAAAAAGAAGATCAGTAATGAGATGAAAGCTGTTAAAAGCAAGCAGCTAAACCAAGAAGAAAAATTAGAAAAAAAACCAAACAGCCCACTCCAAAACAAGCAAACAAGCAAACAAAACCCTCCCCAAAACCCAAACCAAACAAAAAAACAACCCCCCTAAAACCCCAAGGACATTCACTTGTTTAAATCTTTTTTCTGGTTTTTTTTTTGGTTTGTTTGTTTTTTGTTTGGGGTTTGTTGGGTTAGGTTTTTTTTAGTAGATTAGATTTAGACTTTCAGGTGAGATTGCAAGATGTTTCAACAGACAGAGTCTTTTGAAAACATAGTTGTTGTTGTCGGGATGTCTCTGATGATCTCTGTGTTTTGGTACCTTCCTCACGACTGAAAGATAAATTTTCCTTTTTTTCTTTTTCCCCTGGATAGGAAAGAATGCATTTTCACCATTGACCCATCAACTGCCAAAGATCTTGATGATGCTTTGTCCTGTAAACAACTCCCTGACGGTATGAGATATATCTTACAAAATACTTCTCAGTGTTTATGTTCAGCCCTTGGCACATTTGTGTATTTAATTCGTCATGAAGTATTCTTTACCAAATATGAGTAGAGTAATAAATTAGTTTTCCTCTTAATTGCCTGTTTTCAGAAATCTTAGAGCAGATATCTTCAAGCGGCACTCTAAAGTAGTCTCAGTGTCAGGAAGTGCAGAACCATAGTGCTTCGCATAATCAGAGCTATAGTTTGATTTGAGCAGATCTTGGCTGACTCCTGTTATTGTGAGAGTTACAGCTGGATAGCTGATCTGCCACTCTTGCAGACTGAAGTCTAGTGAAACTTTGACCTTGCATACACAGTCCCTGGATAAAGGAATCCAGGTTTTCAAGGTCACTAGCTGAATTGCTTTTTGGTGTTTATGGGATGCTGGGAATTGTCAGATGAGCAGAGTGTGCCTTATAAGTTGCGATATTCTTCTCATTGCCTTTTAAGCTTTCTGTTCTGCCTTATTTGTACTTCTGCTATGCCGTAAGCCAACAGAACAGAAAATAAAGCTCCAGAAGCCAAATCTTGATGATTCTGACTTAAGGAACTTCCCTCTTGTAAGCTTACTTTGCCATCCAAGTTCTGCTCATTTAGTTTGATGAGATTCAGTAACAGGCTTGGTTAGAAATACAGCATGATTTCATTAGTCTATCCACCACTAATAAAGAAGATAAAGTGATTTTAGTTCTAGTCTTTGTTGCTTTTCTGAATAATCACAATATGTTGATACCAAAGACATCATTCCCTTTTCTTCGTTTATTTCTTTCTGTGCAGTGTGGCCAATTAATTGTCATGTCATTTAGATCCAGGTACAGAATACTATTACAGGGCTATAAAACTGATAAAATCGGAGATGAAAGAAAATTCGAGGCCAATAAAATTATACTGTACAATAGCAGTTTTGAGGCAAGATTAAGGAGAAAATACTGTTCTATTTCACAGAAAATTTAAACAGTCTTTTTGAGAGATCCTAAACTGAACTCTGTTCTCTCTCTTTTCACTTTGTCATCTGAACAACTGTAGATTTATGACAGTGTTGTGATCCCACAGCCCCTCAGATCTAAGGTGTTGAAACTCTGGATTCTGAGCCTTTACTGCACACATATGCCTGGGTTTTAGATCCTGCCATCAGGAAACCATTCACTGAGCTGGTTTTTGTGCATATGTCCACAATTTTCTCTTCTCCATAAGCCACTGGGAGAAAGTGTTCAAGGGAAATATCTGTTTGAACAAGAGTTTTTCTTTCCCAGAAAGTCTTCAAAGCCTTTGCAAGTCTGTCATACTTGGTACTTGATATATCTGCTGATCAGCAGTGTGGCTGCACTTTGAAGTCTGCCTTGTCTCTCCAACTGCAGAAAATGCTATATGAGGCCTCTTGAGCCAATATATAAGGAATTAGATACACCAGTGCAGAAGGGATCCTCTAGTTGTACAGCCAAAAGGGTTCTAAGTGTTACTAGGATGATGCTTGATTAAGGCAGCTCTGTAGCATGACTGCTAAAAATCCCCTTGTGATGCAGAGGTGTGTGGATGCAGCATTGTCATATGCTCTGATCAGGTCTCTTTGGATCACATCCTTCTCATGCAATCCACCTGAAGGAGAAAAAAAAAAGACATTTTTTTAAAAGTTGCTTTCTGAGTGGACTTCATTCATGTGCTTTGCCAGTTTTCCCTGCTTTGTTGCTTTAGCTTTTTTGCTCTTCTTTGTACAGGCATGAGGCAGAGGGAGCTGCCTGCATTCAGGAGAGAAAGCAAACACTCAACTTTCTTGGCCTGATTATTTCTGACTTGTCCTTCTCCCAAGGACTGTGTTAGGCCTGTGCTGGCTTCCTGGAGCCTCCAGATGAAGGTTTTTCCCTGCCTCTCCCTGATCTTCTGTGAAAGCTAAGGACTATATGAAAGAATCATATAAAAGCAGTGCTTTTAGGGATTGTCTCTACCTGTATTTAACAGAGGAGCTGGTGCAGTTCTCTCTCCCAACATTTCTGGTTATTTCAAAAGTGATCTCTGCTGCAGTTACCAGAGTGGACAGAGGATTCTTCTGCAGTCAAAGGTAACTTCCCTTCCCCAGAAAACCAGGCGACTGGGAAAGAAAGATAAAATGAATCAGATTACAGGGTCACTGCATAGAGGAGGTTTGCAAAGCTCAGTTTTTCAAATAAAATAAAAATGGAAGATGCAGGATTCTTTCTGCTCTTTCAGTTCCCTGAAATAAACTTCACCAGTGTGTTTTAGAAGAGACACGAAAAAACTAGGGAAGAGTAGGGGACAGGGCACTGCTGTCTTCCTGAGAATAAAAACAAAGATTTGTTTGGCTTGGAGCTAAAATTTAGAGGATGGGCAATTCAGTGTGGATTTAGTACTTTTGAAAGTTTCACGTCCTTCACAGGGTCATTGTGCACACTCCCCTTTCCTACAGACAAGCCTTAGAGGAGGAGATACAAGAGGCAGATGAGTGAATGAACCTGCTGGTGGCACTCCCAGTCCAAAGGCTTTTGTTCACCCCCATGTATCATTTTCCATGAACCATTAAGTGCCAACCGTATTGTGGGCTGCATCAAAAGGAGGGTGACCAGCAGGTCGAAGGAGGTGATCCTGCCCCTCTACTCTGCTCTTGTGAGACCTCACCTGGAGTATTGTGTGCA